>WAAF01018158.1:999371-1215771 GCA_013400475.1 Tricholaema leucomelas | reverse complement strand
AAATAAAATAAAATAATTATAAAATAAAAATAAAATATTTTAAAAATTTTAAAAGAATTAAAATAAAATAAAAATAAAATAAAATAAAATATAAATTAAATTAAAGTAAAATGAAAAATAAAATAAAATGAAATAAAAAACTCAGGACATATTTTACAGGCTTATAATGTGAATGGAAAAGCTACACCCCAAAAGGAAAATGGAAGAGTTTCAGCATTCCAGCAAAACCAAAGAGCTATTTGCACTATAGGGAGGAGGGGTTGTTTTGAGAAAAAAAAGATGGGAACCATTGGAATTTCCCCCAACAATAAAGGAATCTGCATCTCGATGATAGGAAGTGTCATTCTGCTGGGCTTTACCCTGAAGATTCAGGGGTATAGTGGGGATCTGTGCCTGTCCAATAGCTGCCTCCCCACTTCAGAGACCCCAGAGCCAAATCTTCTCTGCCTCTGCCCTGTCCCATGCTAAGATGATCCCTCCTCAGCCACATTGTGCAGCCCATCACGGAGGAGGCAGACAGGAGAGCCGCAGCGGCCACTCCAGCACTTCTCCCACCCTTCTCCCCCTCTCTCTCTCTCTCTCTTCCCATTAATACCACCACAAATTAAATGACAGCCATGCAAATGCAGAGCGCGGCGTTGGGAACGCTGCTGGCTGCATAATGGCTGTCATCGCCGCCTGCATCCCGTCACTCTCCTCCAGGTAATTAATTGCCCCGTAAAGTGCTTTGAGATACACTGTATGAAAAATGCTATATGAAAAAAGACTGATACAATAGAGCTGTTGGTATTTAAAGTGGTAAAAAAAACAAGATGGGAAGACTGTTGGCAAATACATTTTTAGTCACTCTTTAAATTAGAAAGGTCCATCAATGCAAACTCGGGCAATTCATTACCCCCTCTCTGCTGCAGCCTAATGCTTAAGGTGCACACATATACAGGCCAGAATCATAATTTCTGTATGAACTAGTTATTTATAACTACTGACAGGAGGAATTATGTGAAATAAACATAATTTATAGTTATTCCAGGAAAAGCCATCAAAAGGAAAACTAACAAGGATTTCTTTCAGCTAAAAAGGTGTCAATTTGTTAGAGTCCGGTGGGTGACGTTAATGCAGCTGATGGGATTATTAATATGTTTTCAAACAATGTCATTGTTTAGAAGCAGTCCACCTCACTGGGCCAGGGACCGTGGGGGTGGTGAGAACACCAAGAGCTAGACTGATCCAGTGGCTTTTTTCTTGAATTAGAAAACTCTCCTTTTTTTTTT
This sequence comes from Tricholaema leucomelas, assembly GCA_013400475.1. Classification (NCBI taxonomy): domain Eukaryota; kingdom Metazoa; phylum Chordata; class Aves; order Piciformes; family Lybiidae; genus Tricholaema lacrymosa; species Tricholaema leucomelas. The sequence goes on along the minus strand of WAAF01018158.1, from coordinate 1,214,500 downwards.
TACAGCAAACACTAAAAACAAACCCAAAGCTGTGACTGGCATGGAGTAGGTATGGGGAGGGTGTGGAGCCGCAGAAAACAGCATGTTGGCATGAGGCTGTCTTGTGTGCTGCTCCTCTGGTGAGCTGTACTTGTCCTCAGTTCCTCAGCTCCACCCTTACTGCCATCCCACCTAACAAGTTCATGGCTGACAATGGACGTTTCCCACTGTGCTGAGAGGCCTGAAACTGTCAGGGTCCTGTATGGAGCTACCAAGGATAAGACAGGGGAGGCTGCCCTGGCTGTTAAGCTGAAGACCAGACCCCAGCTCTAGAGCCTCCTGGATGACGAATTTTGCACAGGAGCAAAATTACAACATAATAATTTCCACTGCTGTACATGAAAATAAATACTGGGAGCAGCCCTGGTGTAGGTCAGACTAGGTGCTATGCACCACAACGATGGCACAAGCAGAACTGAGCGGTGGCCAGACACTGGGCAGGGCAGCACCAGAACGTGGGAAGCTGGCAGATCCTCTGTGACAGCAGCAATTGCTGGAGCTCAGTGATTCATTTTCTTTTCTTCTTAACAATTCACCAGAAAACCTCAGACTCAGTGGTGTACTCTGCAGTGCTGTTTAGAACATCGCTGCACAGGCTTCCCAAAATTTTACATTTGCTGCTTTTGCAGTCTGAGGGCTGTCACTTAACTTTCATTTTATTTAGTAGTGCCACAAAATTGGAGAGAACAATTTCAAACTCAAAAGTGAAATGAGCAAAGGAGACACCCCTGACCCAGCATCAGATTTATTTCTATGGCATAGGAGCAGCCAAGCTCTGGCTAAGCAGTGGCACATGTGACAAAGAGAAGTTTCTCTTAGCAAGTGAGCTCCTGCCTGCTGTTTGGGCAAGGCAGTCAGAGCAGGGCTCTTCTAGATACAGTTCCCTCCTCACTTCTCACAGCTAAAAACCAGCAGAGCTCCCACAGCCACAGCACTCCTGGGAGCAGCACAAGCAGCCTTGCCACCTGGGCAGAGCAACTCTGGCTCTTGATGCTGGCACCGCTGCTGATGCCACCCACACTGGGCTCCTTTCCCATAAGGCTGAGTGAGTGGTAAGTTGGTCAAGCCCAAATGAGAGAGCCCGATTCAGCAAGAGGGCCCCCACAGACTCCTATTTCAGCTCTAATTTGGGATCTGTTCTCACACTGTTAGGTCTTTGTCACTTGATGCTGCTATTCAAGGTATCCCCTTGGATCATCACGTGGGCAGCCCGCTTGGCTTATCTGATACTGCTCTCAGTCGGTTCAAATCTTATTTATCAAATAGACAGCATTTTGTTTCGATGGGTGATTTTTCATCTTCCATTAGTGAAGTTGTTTCCAAGGTTCCCCAGGGCTCTATATTGGGCCCGTTGTTATTTTGTGTTTATACGCTGCCACTGGGTTATATTATTCATCAGCATGGAGTAGCTTTCCATTTCTATGCAGATGATTCTCAAATTTATTTGTCTGCTAAACCCAGCGCTGTCTCAGCTGTCTCTGCACTATCAGCCTGTCTCTCTGACATCACAAGATAGATGTGGCAAAACTTTTTGCTGTTAAATTCAGATAGAAGAGGTGAGGCCTGCCTCTGCGCCAGCATTTTATTTCCTGGGCTGACACTTGCAATACGATCACTACCAGGATTTCATCACCGTGTCCCCACTCCTCACTCCTGCTTTACCTTGCTGCTCCCTACTTGATTTGTTGGCATGAGCCACGTTCAGCACTTTCCTGTGTCATGGTGTGATTTGCGGCTGCCATCAACATAGCTGTCCCAACACATATTAAGGCAACAGGGTTGGGGAACAACCTTCCCACCTCCTGCTCACTGCCAGCCCCCAGTCTGAAAAGGGCTGTGCAGAAGGAGTGTTCCCATCTTCCAGGTCTGTACAGGTGCAGATGCCAGCAAAAGGAAACATTTTAGACAGGTCTTTGGAAAAGTTTCTAAGTTTTTGAATGCTCATGATGCAGTAACATCTAAAAACATACCTGTTGCTCCTGCAGCTACCTGAAAGGAGGCTGTAGTGAGGTAAATGTTGGCCCCTTCTCTCACATAACTAGAGATAGGACAAGAGTAAATGACCTCAAGCTGCAAGGGAAGGTTTAGATTGGACATTAGGAAAAAAAAAATACTGGAAAGTGGTAAGGCATTGGACCAGGCTGCCCAGGGAGGTGGTGGAGTCCTCATCCCTGGAGAGGTTCAAAAATCACATAGACATGGCACTCAGGGACATGGTGGTGTTGGGCTGACAGTTGGACTTGATGATCTTATAGGTCTTTTCTAACCTTAATGATTCTATGATTCTACCAGGCCCAGGTAGCACTGTGCATGTTCCTTGCATGACACAGAGCTTGGAGTGTTTCTGTAGTAAGAGGCAACAATAGTCTTGAACTTCAGCTGAGGAGCAGTGCTGGATCTGTGTGTGGACCTCACACTTCCCCACCTTGCCCATCGCCTTCTCTCATAGGGCTGGGGGCACTGGAAAACATGTGTCTCACTGGCCACAAACCACGAAGTGCCAGCCCTTTTGTGATCACAGGTTTTACAGGATCATAAATACATTATGTCATTTGTATTGGGGCTAAAATGAATTAAAACATATAGATGGCAGAAGGAAAGAAATTTTCAGAGCAGACTTCTGATTTCAGGAGCTCTTGGCTCCCCCTCTTTCCCCCCATAGCATGGACTGCTGGAGTGAAAAGGTTTGTGCCTATTGATAACATGCAAGTTTTGGACTGTGTGGAGGATAAGAGAAGCCTGGCAGATGCCCACCAGGAATTACGTCCCGATTAACGTCCTCTTTCCCTTGTCTGGGTTTGTTCCTTTCCATGGCAGCGTGCTGGCACCATGCGGCGCAGCCTCTGCCAGCGCCTGGGGGACCCTGAGCTCATTCTGTTTGTGATCTTCTCGAGCAATCCTGGCTTTTGCCAGCATCTTTAAAAAGTCCTTCAAAACCAGTCAATTTGTTTCTGTAAGGATGAACCAACCAGTTCTCACAGAGGCATCAAATAAATCTACTTCATACATTATTTGTTAACTTCATCAAATAAAGTACAATTTTATGGCTTAAATGTCAATCTCCACAGCTCATTGAGTTCCTTAAAACAGCAGAGACTTGCCTGTTTACAGAAGCAAAAATTAGGCAGGCAGCTTTCAGCTAGTGCAGGGAGCCCATTGATGCCTGTGCTAGGAAGAATCATAAAATATATTCAATGTGGTGAGCGTGGAATTTGACAAAGACAATTTGATTTGTCCACGGCTTTTAAAATATTCATACCCCTTTGATGGACTATAGTTTTATAAATATGGATTGCCGTTAACTGGCACAGGCCCTGGCTGCCTGCAGACAGTGAGTGTTCTGTGAGCCTTGTTCAGAATGAAGGCCTCCAATAAAAAAAATCATTATCTCTGCCTAAAACCCCTAATCAGTAATGTTTGGTTCATTTGCAGCTCAGAGGTCAGTAATTCACTTTAACTGCTTACGCATTTGTGTTGTTTGGGAGGAAAAGGATTTTGTACTTTTACTCCTCAGATCTCAGTGGCTGGGGGCACAGGGGAACCATGGGCACAGGGGACCCATGTGGCACCCAGCCCTGAGAGGGGCTGATGGCAGGAGTGGCCACGCTGAGCACAGAGCTGCTTGCAGAGCCAGTGTTGCCCAGGCTCTGGCCAAGCCAGCACACTGCAGCCCCAGAGTCACGGGGATGGACAAGACAAACAGTAAGCCCTGTGCAGGGTGAGAAAATGGGAAGTGGTGTGAAATCAGTGAAACAGCTCATATTCACCTGGAATTTGCCAGGAATTTGCCTCCTCCCCCTTGTGCTCTGCACTGGCTGGCATGTGGACCAGCACAGCCAAGTGGAGGGCCAAGAAGAACGTGCTGCAAAATTTAACCGCCGCATCTGCCAGGAAATTAAATTCTTTCTTAAGATAAGAGAAAAGTAAGAAGTTGGTAATAAAACAAATAAAAACTAAGAGTTGGAATCCAGGGGAACTGATACTGATTTTGTTGGCTTCAGATTCAAACTGAAATTTGAGATTAAGGATAATGAAAACTTCAGATGTGGCTTCAGGCTTGTTGAAGAGATAAACCAATCATCATTGAATCATTATAGAGTCAATCAGGTTGGAGGAGACCTCCAAGATCATCCAGACCAACCTAGCACCCAGCCCTATCCAGTCAACCAGACCATGTCACCAAGTGTCTCATCCAGTCTTTTCTTGAAGACCTCCAGGGATGGCGACTCCACCACCTCCCTGGGCAGCCCATTCCAATGGCAGATCACTTTCTCTGGCAAGAACTTCCTCCTAACATCCAGTTAGGTTGGTCTTGAAATAAAGTGTTTTGTGTGTGATATACACAGAGAGACAAGCAGAGAGAGAAGAGAGACGGTGAGTCTGGCATGCAGCCTGTGAACCTGACCTAGCAAAGTGCTTTGAGTTTCTAGCAGCGATTCAACTTGTGAAATAGCTTCAGTTTCCAGCCCAAAAGTTTACTCAAGTTAAGAAAACACATCCTCAGATTAAGAAGAGTATTGCAGCACTGTCAATTTTCAGACGTTGCCATCATGAAAAAAAAAATTACATTTCAGGCTGACGAGCGACTAATCAAGGCAAGTGAAACGGTGCTGCAATAAATTACTCCACAGCGAAATAAACCACACAAACAGACCGATGATAATAAATGTAAATTATTTCTCTGAAGAAATTTTCTTGGTATATGAGTAATACGAACCATCAGGAAGGAGTCTTCCTTAACATTAATTACAGAAAATGACAAGTGAGCTGATGACTGCGAAGGCTCATTATCTGAGAACATATTCACAACTTTGCAATTTGCGCGAGATGTACTCGGGCTAAATTAATCTCCCTTCTTTGCATGAGCCTCTTCTAATTTTCATGTTATTAACAGGTTTGCAGTATCACTCAGTGCTTGTCACTCTAATCAGGTTTCGGCATGTTCGCAAAAGCGAAGTGTCATTTATAAGGATAAGCCCTCATAATGGCGCTCTCTTTCATGTGGAGAATTCTACAAGGTTGCTTTTAATAAGGTCCTTTAATCATCTCCCTTTGCTCAACTTTTGGCCCCTCTGTTTTTTCATGAAGAGTCATTAAAAGACTTTGAAGTTCATCAAGGATGAAAAATTCATGACATTGTTGCAGGAAAAAGGCCAAAGAACAGAGGGGCATACCCGGCAGAGGATGGGTAGAGTTGAGGCCTCTCCTGAGCTCTGCCTGAGTGGTGGGATGGTCCCTTTCAGCAAAGCTGACTCTGAGCCTATGGAATTGCCCTCAGGTGTCCCTCCAAGCCCAAGGTTCCACAGGTGGGCCCCGGCTCCTCTTTCAAAACTGCTGAATGTTCCAAGCAGGTGGTGGGCAAGGGGTTACCTTCGTCAGCAGTCACAGTTTGCAGGCACCAAAGGCAGCAGCACTCTCCCTGTGCTCCTGGGCCAAGGCACAGCACAGCATGACTGCCAAGGGTGCCATTATGGTGACACATCTCACCAGCGACTGATAGTCACCACGATGACTCCCATCACGGCTGACTTGGCACACTGTATCAGCCCTGCATTGGTGGCGTCATGGCCATGGGGGTTTGGCCTCTCTGTGGTGACACTCCGAGGTGGATCAGGGGAGAGACAGACAGTTTGGGAGCAAATCACTATCCCGGTGAGCAGGTGCGGCAGCGGGAAGGCAGGCGGTGCTTTAGAGGGGAGCGTTAATCAAAGGCGACGTTTCCCCGGTTCTGCGGCATGGCTGGGCTGTTTGAGGTTAACCTTATTCCTCTTCTGTGATTTGATAACACTGGACTGGTGTTTATGCTGAAGCTTTTGAACACAATGGAAGGAGGGGGAGAACTTTATTAAATTTTTGAAATTCATTTAAGCGGGGCTAGCATAATGAATTGCCAGCTCTTGTGTGCACATTGTCCCCAGAAGCAACAATAATTTAGGTGGACATAAACCAATATGTAGATTAAAAATGTTTAAGCCAAGTGTCGTAAAATATATAAAAACATAAGGCAGAATTAACATATCAAAGTTTAGCATTATAAGTAATGACGGGTCAGATATAAGGTTATGTCTGCAAAATTGCATTTCAATATAATAAATCCATTCAAACTCTGTCCAGAGACGCAAATTGAATCTATAGACAAAGCAACTGCAATCCATTGAATGTTATGAAGTATTCAAGTGAAAACAATGCATTTAGAAAAGGAAATTGAGTGTATTTTAAGTATACAGGTGCTTGGGACTTCCATATAGCTTTATGCTCACACAGATTTGTATACACTGCATACACAGCCTACTTTTGACAAAGTCCTCAAAATGATGAATTTCTGATGGAAGAGTTGATATTGCAGCAGATCTGTTATGCACCGCTTATCCTGTAACACAAACCATTAATAATAATCACGCTCCTCGCCGTACACAGCTCTCCTGTTAGGCTTTCAAAGCTTTCGCAGCTCCACACACCCTGGCAGGACGCCGCCGTGGGTGAGGACAGCAAGGGCTGGTCCAGACCAGGGGACCCACAGTGCTACTATCCCCAGGCTCCCAGCAAGTCTTGGGCTCGCCAGGCAGCAGCCAGGTGTTCCAAGCCCCATGCCCCAGCAACTCCGTGCTCCATCCCAGTCCTGTTTTTTTTTTCCTCTCTCACTTTTCCACAGACAAACTTTCCCAAGTGCTGGATGTTTTCAAGTGCCTCCAGCACAGCCAAAGCCTAGGGGGACCACACTAAAAAGCAGGGCTGGAAGTCCGCAAGCCCTGGGGTCCCATGAATATTTGATGGAAGCACAGCCTCTCCCTAGTTGCATTAGCACCCTGCTGGGAGTTATTAGCGCCAGTATCACACCTCAAAAGGCAAGTTTGGCCACCAGGACTGGGACATCCCTGCCACACATCTTGGCTCTGTGGCTGAAAGCAGAGGAAGGCTGCCTGTGGCTCCCCATGCCAGCTCCAGCCGGATGCCTGCTGCACAGACTGGCATGGATGCAGGCAATACATTTCACAGAATCCCAGCATGTTGAGGTGCCAAAGGGATGCCTGGAGATCCAATTCAACCCACCTGCCTACACAGGTTCACTCAGAGCAAGTTGCCCAGGATCACATCCAGGTGGATTTGGAATCTCTCCAGAGAAGGAGACTCTCTCCAGTATTTCCCTGTCTCTCTTGATCTGAGGAGCCCAGAATTGGACCCAGGACTCCAGATGTACTCTCACTAGGGCAGAGCACACTGGGAGGAGAACCTCCAGAATACCACTGGCCTTCTTGGCCACAAAGTCTCATTGCTGGCTCATGGGCAGCACTTGTCCACCAGGACTCCTAGGCTCGTTTACCTGAATCCTGCGGGAAGCATGGCAAGGTGAATGTGCTGTCACAACATCTCAGAGCATCCCTGGTCACAGTAAAGGGGCATGCACGGGAGGCTTTTCCCTGCTCCTGCTGGTCTCCCATTGGACTCCCAGGGATGTTACCAGAGTCAAGTGGTGACCTGTAGCGTTAGGTCCTAGGTCATCCCTGCCTTGAAGTGGCAGGGGAACTGAGGGAAGAGAGCAGGGAGTCCTCCCCATAGCTCTAGCACAACAAGCAGCAGCAAGCAGCAATCCCCACTCCCGGGCACGGGAAAGCTCTGCTGGTGATGCCTTGAGAGTGGAGATTAAAAGGTGCTTTGGGGAGCTCGTGTGATGGGGAACGCAGACTTTAATAGACATGTTCATCTTTCAGCAGTGTGTTTTGCATGTAATAATGTCAGCACACTTCTCATTCTGGCAGAAATTCCACAGATAATTGGAAAGAAGTAAAAATGAAAACATTAGAATTTGCCATGTCATATGTTAACTTTTTATTATTGTATGATGCCAATGGTCCACTGACAGATGCTGTGTTATTAACATTTGATTAAAAATCACTTCAGGTCTAAAGCAGCCTGTTCAGAAGAGAACATCTTGACAAGCCTGGTGGTTTGTGATTGACAATTAATAACATTCTGTGTGTCACAACATAGATAGTGTGACTTATTGGTGCTGGTGTAATGCAACACTTTTCATCTGAGCTCTTCAAACTGGTACATAGAAATAGAAGAGAAAAGGTCTAATTCAGCTGGCTTTGATTACAAACAGAACAGAGCTCATGCTCATTCTCCATCTCCATCCCAGAGCAGACCAGCAGTAAGATCCCACCTGTCCTCTGGAGGGGAAAGGACTTCGACAAAGCGACACCACTAAACTTCTGTGCAAAAACTCAGTATTAAGCTCCATGGTTACAGCAGTTACTTGCAGCAGTAAACTACAGATGTCTTTATTTAATGAAAGCTTAGAAGGAAAATGTTCATTTCTTTAAACACCAAAGTAATTTATAAGTGGGATTATTATTGATTTATAACTAGGTGAGTCTCAGGAGGCTTGGTTGGGGACTCAATCGCATGCTACTACAAGTGAGATCTGTGTCAGTAGCAAAAATCATTAAACATATGTAAAGTATCCTCTTTGGATGAGGTATGGAATGTACCCTTTTAATTGCCTTTGCTCTAGCAAAGGAGAAGTTCCAACAAACTTTGGTTGTTCTCTGCCTCCTTTGAAAGAGAGGCTTTAGCTGCACTGACCACACGTGCACCCAGACACAAGCCTTACTTGCATCAGAGCAAAGAGAAATCCGGGCTGCTCTGGCTGAGTGCAACCAAGACCTCTGCAAATCCAGCAAACCCCATCCAAATGGGTCCCAGCCATCCTGGAGTCACTACTTAGTGAAACTTCCCTCTCCAAGTGCTATGGGGCAACGTGCTGTCTGCTCAGAAGCAGCAGGAAGCCATGGCAACTCCTGTGGATGGATGAGGACCAGGGTGTCACCCTCACAGAGGTCTCCTGACACAGAGTTGGAAGTAAAATGCCATTTTGATGTCTGGGGTCCAAGCTACTTGAGGGATCACAGATTTCTTCTGTCCTCTACAAACAACAGGCTGCCATCTGCATGGCCAGTGCCTGAATGCCACCTTGCTCAGCCCTGCACTAAGAGCTGATCCTCCCAACTGCCCTTGGTCAGGGCCCTCTGTGCATATGGAGCTGGTTGCAGTTGCTGCTGAAGCAATGCAAACACTTTCCCAGCCCTAATGCAGTAAGCAGGGGAAATAATTACAGATTTCTGAGGTTCAACAGGGAATACTTCTGAGAAATGTGTCCTCCACTGGGAGTTTCATAACCATTTAATCTAATTTTTCTTGATGTTTTGATCTTCCTTTTAAACAAGGCATTTGTCATTAGCTTTCAAGGAGACAAGTTGCTAATACATTACGCTCTTAAAAGGCCCACAGTTAGTGTCAATGTCTTCTGATGGCTGTTCACTAACAGTACATGAAAGGATTGCCAGTGTCAGTTCCCCTCCACTTGGCTGCAGCAGTGATGGCAGTACTGTCCCCTCCCAGCAGTGCCTAGGGACACCAGTCTAAGGGGCCACAGGGTCCAAAGTCTTCTTTCTCTCCTCCATCTTTCCTATCCAGAGTGCTTTTCTTGATGCTTTTACCATCTGGCTTGTGCTTGGGTGATTCTGGATGCTCCTGACCATTTCTAAATGCACATAAAGCAAAGATCTATTAGGAAAAAGAAACTCCTAAAGGCGAATTTCACCTATAAATAGGAAAGTCTCTGAGCCCAACTCAATTATTATCATCTCTGTTTTCTAATTAGCTACAACAAGGAGCATGGAGAAGACAGAGCCCAGAAAGAGGACAGGTTCCTGGTAGTGTGGGTGTTGCTGGGTTGGCCACTTCGTAGCAGACTAGTCCTCAATACACAACAACATCCTGCAGCTGCCTTATGACCTGAGACAGGTTGGGCAAAGCCATCGGTCTTCAGGAAAAGCAATTCAAGGTTGGATAGTAGGAAGGACAACCTAAAGCCAGACACATCCCCAGAGCCCAGCCCTGCACAGGGAGGCTGCACCTCGAGTCTGCTTCCTCTGCTCTAAGAAGTGTGAACAAAGCAGATGGGGGAAAAAAAATGAACTTCTTGGATGACATAACTTGCATATGAAATAATAATGAACCAATAAATTACAAGAAACTAAACAACCACAAGAATATGTATGTGGGGTTTGGAGTATTTATAAACGAATAAATCATTCATGAAGTATAAACTCTGTGTAGCTAAATGCATCATTTACTGAACTTTAGCACATTTCACAACGTATCCACCCCTAACTGGCTGTTTTTAAGAGCAGGCACGTGTCTCCACAGAACTGTTGGTTGATTAGTGGGCTACAGAGATGAGCAAGGCTCACTCACCAGAGCTTCACTAAGAGCAGCAGCAGCACATCTCTGATGATTTTCGGTATCAACATCTCCATACACCCACGGAGCAGCACACTGATTTTTCAGGCAGTTACTGAGAGGTGCCTGGATCAGACAGAGCCCACATTCCTTGGACAGCACTGCACTCAACAGAGCAGCCCAGGCTCTGGGCAGGGCAGAGCCACTCCTGCATACCAGCAGTGAGAGACTAGCAAGAGGGATCAAGGCCAGGGTGCCACAACTGGTGTCTGTAACTCAGGTAACCTGGATGGCTCCAAACCTTCCTTCTTATTCCTGACCTTGCAGTCCAGGCTCACCTTGAGCACCTCTTCTCTAGGAGCTGGAGAACGTGAAGCTTGTTTGAGCATCAAGTTCTTACATGAGTGGTTAAGATGGATTTAACAGTCTGATTTTAGACTGCTCTCCTGAAGACCATGGGATGTGCTGCCTCCAAAGAGGCTGGCCCAAGGGTGTCTGCTGGCTTGCAGCTGTGCCTGCAGTGGCACTGCACAGGCAGTCACTGCCTGGATGAGGCACTTAGTGTCATGGTCTAGCTGACTGGATAGGCCTGGGTGATAGGTTGGACTGAATGATCTTGGAGGTCTCTTCCAAGCTGGTTGATTCTATGATTCTATGATTCTATACTGCTCTGACATGTTGTCACCTCTCCCTGGCTGCAGGACATTTTATTTTAAACAAAATAATGCTGATCAATGCATAACAGGTACTTTTTTGTTTGTTTGGTTGGTTGGTTTGGGTTGTTTTTTGACAAAGAGTCATCTCACTAAAGTGTTTTTTTAATTGGGGGGGCATCACAAACATTTCCAAGTACCCAGCAGCTGCTGGAATGCCCAATGCCAGGGCAGGTATCAGCTCAGCCACCCTTGCAATCTCAGAAAACAGGGGGAAAAAAACACCCTTTTCCTGTCTTCTAACACATTTGGCTTCTGTGCTGTGCCTCGTGTTGACTTCCCACTGTAGAAACCTGAAAGACTTCTGCCATCCCTCTCGCAGCAGGCTTCACACGCAGACAATTCAGGCCACTCATGCAGGCTGCTCTCAAACTGCTGTTCAGATACACAGGCCAGGAGGAGGGGTGCAGGTGTTTGGGAGGCAGAGATCCATCTCCATCACTCTGCAGAAGACTTGAGCTATTAGACAGCCTTCCCTGACTGAAGCCTCCACCCACTGGGGTCTGGTCTCCTGGCAGCACAAGTCTGGGGGATGCCCAACCCAGGTGGCTCACAGGAATGCTGGACAAGAAGGTTTCCCTCTGTCCACCATAGGCTGGGGGCTGTGACAGTCACCGTGGCATCAGTCACAGAGGAGCCACATACCCTGGTGTGCCTTGGTTTAAACACTGCACCTGTCACAGGGTAATTAATGGGTGTGGGATTTCTTGTGACAGGAATTCAATGGCCTGGAACAGACTTCGTGCCAGTCTTTTGTGCCTCAGGCAGAGTGTTACCAAGTCATTTTATGGATACCAGGCTCAAACAGTTTACAATTAGCACTTTGTTTGCTTTAGTTTGGAAAGGCAAAGCCTTACTCCTTCTGCTGTGGCTCACAAACTTCATTTCCAGCAAAGCTCTTTCCCTCAGAACTGCTTTCTTGGATATTAACCTGGAAGCAAGATGGAGCTCAGAAGGTGAAATTGCTGTAGATGCAGGGGGGTGGCAAACACTCCCCACTAGGCAGGGAAAAGACCTGAGGGCACTGGCTGCATCACATCTGGGGTTGCCATTGAGCCCCTCTGCTCCATGGGGAAACCATCCTGAGAGACCCCAGAGCAGCAGCTGGTGCAACAGGCAGCTTCTCACATTAGGTTTGCAGATGTTTTCCATGGGTGGAATCAAAAGCTGCCCCAGTGCTGGGGTGGCAATAGCAGGGAAAACCTCCTCAACCTTCCAGAAGGAGAGCCACCAGATTTCCTGAATATCCTCCACCCTTCCTCTATGGCACGTCCTGATCTCTGTGATTGAGTAAAGAAATGTTAAGATTAAACCAGGCACAGAAACAGGTTTGCCAGCAGAGTAGTAGCCAAGTGGCTTTCTGCATGTTGACCCCCAGCTACAATGACAGAGGGACGAGAAGAGAGTAGCTGCTGCAGGAGACCTTGCTGGGACCCTCAGAGCACTGAGGAGAGGGCAGGGTGTGCTCAGCAGAGAAATATCTTACAGTAAACAGAATATTGTTTTATATGAAGCCATTAAAAAGGTCCCTGAGGGCAGCCCTAAGTATATATTATATTTTACTCTGAATCCCTGTTTTGACTTGACTTTATAACAAAACCATGTTTTCTGTATTTAAGCAGATGCAGTAAAAGAAAGGTCGTGACTGGTGCTGACATGGAAATCTCATTTGGCTCATGGGTCCCCTTAGGGTCTTTATGCTGTGTGGTACTTTAAACATATTTCAAAGTACAACACTAAATGTCACTCTTTAATAGACAGAGGCATTCCAAGTGTTCCTTGAATTTCCTTGGAAAGTGCTCTCCTGAAGCCAAGGGGTTTGGTCTACACTCAGCACTGTGGGAATGGCTCCATTGCAGACAAGATGCAACACCAAGAGGCTTGGAAGTAATTAAACCTGGTAGCAGCTTCTTGCAACAGCTGAGAATCAGGAAGAACTCAAGAATTCAAATCCCTCTCTTTGACCTATTTACCATATTTTGAATTAATTTCTGTCTTTCCCTTTCCTCATCCAATTCTTCACACTCATCCAGCAGCTCTTTGGGGACCTTAAATAGCTATTTTAAACTTTTTTTGAAGTGTATGAGGTCTGACACAATCTGTACAAGTCACTACAGCCCAATCCCCAATTCTGGAATCTCTTGATGAAGCAGTTAGGTCTCATTCTGCTGCCAGACCCAAGGTGCAGTGGAGGTGAGTAGCCAGCCAGGTAGTCTGGAAATTTATTTTCAGATAATTAATTCTGTTAACTCCTTCAACAAATAAGCAATTCACTGATGAGTCAGAGGGACTGACACTGGTCAGAAGGAGCTGAACTTAGTGAATAATTTCTGCTTTTAAAAGCAAATAAAGCACTGGGGAAAAAAAATTAACTTCATTTGACGTTTAGACTAGACTGGGTTTGAAGATGAACATTTTCATTCACAGTTTATTCTGCAAGAGGGACAGGCACAAACGCTCTGTAAATCCTCGGAGACCCAACGGCTCCTGCTCAGTTGACTGCAACATTCCAGGCTGATCCCAAACCAAGGGGCTGTTTCCCATTTGTGCTTCAGCACAACCAAGACTGGTATTTCCAGGTTGTTTTTTTTTCAGCTCAGTCAAGGAAAGTCGAGACAAACCTGGTGGCTCCAGCTCCGACTCGTGGTGAGAGCTATCGGCTACAGCACTTCTGCAAACGACGCAGACAGGGATCACCAAGCTCCTCTCCTGACTCTCTGCAGGGTGAGGATTTACGATCGCTTTATGCTGTGTGTACCATATGCAAGCTTATTTTTCTCTTAGCTGCTATAAAAATTAAAGATTTAGGTATATACTGCAAAAGGTACTACCAATTTTATGGACTAGCATTTCTCTCCTATGATCAGGGTATAAATTCAGCTTTTCCAGCACGTCTATAAATTACTCTGTATCAACAGGGCAGCTGTAGGTCAACTGAGCAAAGCCAGATAAACCTTCTGTAACTTCTTGCTGTGGCTGTCGTTACCATAAACTTCTCACATGCTTCACGACTGCTCTGTCATCTGTCCTCACCATCAAACATCTCTATAGTTGTTGGAAAGGTCTCTTTAATAAAAAATTCTTACTTCTATATGTTTACCACTGCTTTTTAGCTAATTGGTGACAGCCTGCATGGAAACTGATCCTGCCAGAGCCATGTGCTGGCTGCTGGAGAATGAAGTGACACTGTCACTTGGAGCTTTAAAAGCATTGCTGGAATTGTCTGTTAATTCTGTTCTCTCAAGACCAAGGCAGCAGCTGCCTGCAGAAGACATGGGTTATTGCTGTCACAATGATGCCAGAATCACCCAGGCATCACAAGAAAAATAAAGGACTTAGCATGAAAAGCAGAAAAATGTTCTTGCCCAAAGAGGGTCAACAGGTGCCCAGTATCTCTGCTAACAGAGATGCTTCTTCATGTGCAAATTGCTCCCAAGCTGCAGCTCCTGAATGGGGCAGGGTCACCAAGCGAGAAGCAATCGGTTAGTGCATGACTATGACCATCCAAAATGCTGACCAAGAGTAGGGGATATATGTCAACAAGTAGGATTCGTACTGAGATGGTTTTAAGATGTCAGAAGACAAGGTGCAAAAAAGTTAATATGACTGAGATGGGGCAGGTTCAGACCTTCACACCCTGCTGATAGCATCACCACACAGTTCCCCCTTTACATCATTGTCCCGCCTGTCCTCACAAATCCCATTTATTTCCATCACTGTGAAAACCAAAATATTTTTGTAGTGTAAATGGAAGCAAATATTTGAAGTCACATGGTGCTTTCTTTGCATTAATTAGCAATTTACTGAATAAATATTGCTGTGTAAACCAACAATCAGTATCCTGTAATTAAAAGCCTGTTCATGTTTATCTGTAATCTTCCCACAAAGATAAAACCCTCCAAAACCCACAGCCTACAGATGTTTCCAAAATGGAAAAACTGTCAGTGTAAAGCAACTCATTGAAGTAAGTACAATATTGTCATCTATGTGAGGCAGAAGAATAATCCAACTAAGCCCACACTCCTCTTTGTCAGCCTTTCTCTGTCCTGAGATGCAGACAGGGGAGAGAGTACCATGCTGCCTGGACAGGTACAAGGTTGCAGACATCATGCACTGTGATGACTTCATTGATCCCATGCTCCAAGTAGGACCAACCTGACCTGGAGGAGTCAGCCTCTGGATGTCTCCAATGGATCCTTGTTCCCTCAGTACACAAATATCCCAGCGTTAAGCTCTGTTCATGAAAGAACAACCTCACCCCATCCCTAATGTCTGCAAATAGATCCATGCCAAATGTACAACCAGCTGCAATTTGCAGCGTTCAAAGGGTTAACTTTAGGAGATACTTCTACATTTCCACAATGAATTCTCCCAGTGGAAAAATTCCTGATCCTCATTAATATTTAAAAATGAAAGCACTGCGTATTCTCAGTAGAGTATGAGACACAAGGACAAATTAATCTCGAGGGTAACCATTGAGCTCTACTGAGTTACACCAAAGATAAGATTCTCTGGTTCCTTCTGCTGGTTAAAAGTGAGGGTCAAGACCAGACTTATGGCCATCCCCAGCGTTTTCCTCGCTCAGAGCTCCCCAGCTGATCTCACGGAGCACTTTGCTCCCTGGTCTTTTCTCAGGGGTTTGGAGCAGCCATGTGAAATCCCTGCTGAGAGCTGCTGGCAGCCTGCTGGTGAATGAGAAAACCAGTGTGGCTCAAAGCTAGTAACAAATACTTCCTAAATGCTTAGAAATGTTACCCTCTCAGCTTTAGATACTGACTCCCATGTGTCACAGGTTCTCCTGCACTCACAGTCCCGTGCAATAGCCTCTGGTGGGGGTGGGATGGGAGTGCGTTTCTCTGGCTTTCCTGGGGTACAAACCATCCTCAATTCAGAGACATATTGGAGCCTTCACTGTATGGGCAACCACCCAGGTCGAGGGGAAAAGGCTTGAGGGGTTCTGTCCCACTTGTAGGAAAAATCAGGTGATTGTTCTTTCCAGCTCTTCTGCACGGAGCAGTGCTGCCTTCAGCTCTCGTACGCTGAGCTGCAGCCCTAAAGAGATGGAGCTAAGGCTGAAAATTGTCTGCTTTCATTTGTAAGAAACACATTCCAAAGGCAGTGTCATGAACTGAGTAGCTAGGGTTCAGGAGGTACTTTGATCCCGTTACAGACAAGTCTGCTGCAGTTCTGTCTGTGCTCTGGCAATTAAGGAAACACCTTTAAAACTCTTCCCTGTCATTTCCAAAGGTGGGATCTCCATTCCTCCGCTCAGTTGTCAATAACAGTTTTCCTTACAGCACTCACGTTCCACCAGTTAATGTTATGCAGTCAAACTATGAAATCCTTATTCTGTAGAAGCCATGAGCCAACAAAACTAAAAATGTCAGTTCGGGCCCACTTTGCATGTGACCGTTGCCTGTTGCCAAAGCCCACCTAGATCTTTAGCCTCTAGATTTCCCACGGTCAAACAAAATAAGGTCTGAGTGGCACTAAATATCACTTTTGCATTATGCAAATTTTTCTTTCATACAGAGTGTCATAAGTGGACAAAACCCCTGATATTTTGTGTACCTAAAGCACAACACAGCCTCTGCTGAAGGGACCTTCAGGGATAAGAGGCTGGTGTGCCGTTAAAGATTAAAACTCAGCCGTCTGCTTTTATGCTTGAGAGTCCTTGGTGGCTCCCCGGTGACATCACGTTCCTCTCACTGTATTTGAAAAATGCATTTAAACGTCAAACCTAAAGTGCCCAAACAATGGCTCCTTAGCACACTAACTGTTAACACATTGCCTAGCCAGACCCCTTCCCCGAGACACATGGGACCGACTCTATCCATAAAATATACTGCAACTAACACGCAGTCCCAGAGGAAATAAATACTCTTTGCTGTACCCTGACCTGTTTTTTCCTCCCAAAACATGCTGGAAGATGTTTCATCGCGGCAGCAGACATCAGTTTCTGATACCTTCCTGCAGCACAGCACTTTCTCCTAGCTGAGTAGCTGCTCCTGGCTGAAGCAGCAGGGTTGGGGTTCCTGGGGGAAATGCATTCACAGGAGGGCTTGGGCCGAGCCCACTTCTAAGCTGCACTCTGGCAGGAGCAGAATTGCTGCAGCGTTTTTGCGCAGATGATGGAAACAAAAGGTTTCTGATAGCTGGTCCCTGCAGCTGCCTACCCTGAGTTTCTGGACCAGCTACAGAGCTCTGGCATGCACCTGCTGCCAGGTCTTCTCAGTACCTGTGTGTTGTCCCGTAGCACCCACAGACCAGGACAAAGCCCTGGGCAATCAGTTCTGCCCCATCAGCCCTGCCGCTAGGTCGGACTATAGATGCTTCAAAGTCCCTTCCCGCCCAAGCTAACCTATGGTATTGATCTTTCCTCCCACTACAAAACTTGTTCAGGTGTTATTGAAAGTTTTCACTTGGCTCAAGTTTAGTTCTCTGCTCTCTCAGTTCAGACGTTAGGACTGCAGCCCCTCTGAGCTGGTGCAGTTGCTGCTAAGTCAGGCAAAGGCTTTGGTACTGCACGTAAGCAGCAGTAGCAGCACACTCCTGAACTACTCACCAGCACCGTGTCCGACAGCGACACAGAGAGGTGCAGCTGAGCCTCCTGCCATCAGCAGCTCAGCAGCGCTCGCCTCTCGGCAAGGCTTGGTGGGCACGTCCCTGGTGAGAGCACTGGATGTACGGCTGCTTCCAAGGCCACATGCTGGGAATGCTTCATCCCGATTGAAATAAAACTGTTCAGATCAATGAACTCGGTAATTTACTTCAGACAGACCTAATCGGGGTGAGGTAAAAGAGAGACAACTTTGCAAAATGTAAATGAACCTGAAACCAGAGATACAAGTAATGGGAATCCAATGGCAGCCACAGAACCATTAGCGGCCCTTAATTCCAGCTGCTCGGAATAGCAGGGTGCACTGAAACTCTGCACACCCCAGCACGCAGTACTGACCTGCTGAGATCTGTCTCTTACCTGGACAGGTCCTAGCACCTCTGAAAGCATAAAACTAACCTGGATAAGATCATCCTCAACTCCATTTGGGAAAAAGAAGCTGCCTTCATCAGGCAGTTACTGAACAGCCACATCTGTGGGCAGAGCAGAGGAACTCACTTGCCCAGCAGGCTTTTGTTGGTCAAGCTTGTCCCCAGATGGTGCCAACAATGACTTTCACAGAATCACAGAATTTCTTAGATTGGAAAAGACCTTCAAGATCATTGAGTCCAGTCATTCAGTTTCACACTGCCAAGTCCTTGACTAAACCAAATCTCTCAGCACATCTAATCACTATGAATCACTATGGTTGGAAAGGACCACCAGCATCATCCAGTCCAACCTTCATTCCTGCATCCTTAATCACTAGACCCTAGCCTCAAGCACCACATCCACTCTCCTTTTAGTGGAGCCTTTCCCTGAGGCAGGACTGACCCCAGGCAGGTGCGTCCAAAGGCAGGCAGCTGTACTCAACAGCTTGGCACAAGACTGGCACCAGGGAAAGTCCCCATATCATGGAAGCATCGTTGGCTACTGCTGAGGAGAACCAGCCCTTGTCCAGCACCCCAGGGCTGCCAGAGGGCTGCAGAGAGCAGCAGTGGGAAACAATAACCCCCCACCCCCATGCCCATTTGCTCAGGGAAGCCCAGTTTTCCTTGGGCAGTGCGGACACGGGTACTCAGGGCTATGTCGTGGGCACTGGCACCGCTGAGGGAGCGTTGGCTCTCTTTCAGAGAAGAGCAGTTAGGTCTTCATAATGGACTGCAACTTTCTCGAATAATTTAATGTTTTCCTACTGTTCCAATGCCAGAATTTCAATCAGACAAAAGCGTATAATGGATTTCTTTGGCTGGGCATGTTACATAAATTGCATATTCAAGTACTATAAAATATTTGTAACAGACAGGTACTTTTCTAAATTGGGTCTGACAGTAAGCCATAGTGACTGGAATATTTATGTGATGGCACCTATGTAATGAGGCAAAATGCAGGGTGTGGAACTATGAACGTGCCAGCAACACAGTACACAGAGGCCTCCAGCTTTTCTTCCCTGCTGCGCCAAGATCCCTGACCAGCTGAGGCTGTGATCTCTGTCACCAGGGAGCTTTGGCAAAACCCATCAAGCACAGTGAGCCCTACAGCAGAAATCTGGACCGACCCTTCCTCCCTCCCTCCTCTATGCTAAGTCTCAAAGTGCAGTTAGTTTGACTCTTGAAGGTTCTGCACTTGGAAGCAGTGGTCATTGCCTTTTCAAACAACGCACAAAGCTGCCCTTGACTGATGAGGTGGGGCAGGGGCTGAGCCAGCAGCTCTGCTCAAGGGCTGCTCCTGAGTGCTTTCCCCACACACACACCTTTTTTTTTTAACTTTCCTTTCCCCCCCACCCTCCTTTAGATGCCCTCCCCACAAGGATACCAGGGAATACTCCTCCACTGCCCTGGGCATCCTCAGCATTTGTAAACACTCACCAAGCACCCAGCTCCACCAGACAATTTTGACTGTACAGTGACAACAGTAGCCTGTCCCAGCCCAGGTCTGGGCTGTCCCAGAGCCCAGCCTGGTCCCACACAATGCATTCTCCACATGTTTTACCTTCATGACTTCTCCACGGGTCTGTAGCACCAGAGAGGCAGGCTCTGCCACAGCAAGCATGTCCCCAGCTTGGGGTGACTAGAGGGATGCTCCTTGTCAAGTGTAGCTGCCTCTAGTTCTTGCCTGAGGACTTGTTCCATTGCCAGAGCCTCCCTGAGACCAAACACTCAATTCATAACATTTTCTTGACAATCCCACTTGTCGGGTCTGGATTTAGCCTTTTTACAATTAAAATATTGTATTGATACAAATAGGCTCTGGCAGCTGCTTCAAGAGGTTTTTAATTGAATGATTATTGTATTAAATAACTGTTTTTAATGGACCATGAACTTGTTTAAATGATGACTGTGGAGCTACCGAGGGTTCCGAGAAATTCACAGGTATTTACAGCTTTTCACAAGTAAACATTTCTGTCTTGCCAGCAGAAGGCTTTTCTGGCTGCTCACTGAGGTGCCAGGTAGATGCACCCAGCAACAGAGAGGTCAGTCCTGGGCCAGGCTGTGGCTGGTGGGTTTTGAGGCCATGCTGGGACCAGGACCTCTGTCACTACTGCAGAGGAACTGAAACCAAACCACTCTGCTCTCAGTCGTGTCCTCTCTCCATGGCAGCATCACAGCAAACACCTGCTGCAGGACAGCAGCATGCTCTGCTTGGCATAACACCAGCTTCCAGAGGACAATTTGCTTCCCTTGGAGCAATTTGGCAGTGAAACCTGCCCACAAGAGCAAAATGGCTTGGGGTTCAGAGCTCCCTTTCCCAGAGAAGGCTGTAACCTCTTGCATGGCAGAACGGGTACAGACACAGGGAGGCAGCTCCACACCTTTTCTGTGGTACCAATGCTCCTCCTGGGGGGCACAGAGTGCTGGGAGTGCAGCAGGACAGAGGGAAAGGAAAGCTGGACCTCATCAACCCTCATCACAGGGCAGTTGCAGCACAGGCACTCTGTAGAACAGCTGAGCCACCCAGTCTTAACACACTCTGACCCACAGCCTTGTCAGATTGTCTTCTGCCAGGACATCTCTGGTCATGCCAGCCTGCCATTAAAACTCTCCTTGGTACAAACACCTCCATCTAGCTCCCCTCAACAGCAGCTCACGTCAGTTTGTATTACACATGAACTGCAGCAGCAAACACGAAGATGAACCCTCCAGGAAAGGCTTGCACTCTTCTTCAGCATAAGCAGGATTAACCACAGATAATAATTACTATACCAAGAGATAATACTTCCAGCACATCGGCCTTGCCTTCCAGCTCCTGGGCAAATGGGACCTATTGAAATCAGGGGGAACAGCAGTTGGGGTGCATTCTAGCCTGAACCCCCCCCACACACCATTTATTAAGTCATCACTCACAATATATCCAGATTGCATGATTTATCAGATCAGAAAAACAGCACCATGGCAGCAACCCCCTGGCCCTGCACAACGCTCAGCACTCCTTTAACCTTCTGCTCCCACTGAGAGCAGCACCTTCACAAGTGCTTGTCTCTGCCCAGGCTGCTGAGCAAGGGTCCATTTTGTCACCCTACAAAGTGCAGCCAAATACTCCTTGGGAGCCACTGATGGGGCCTGCAGGACATGTTCAATCAGCAGTGCATTATTTCACACCACCATATTTGTGATGAGCCATGAAATTCCCAGCAGTGACTCTCCCTGCAGCACAAGGGAGAACCTCCATGCACAGGCATCCCTGCGTCCTTCAGATGCTTGAGCAATGCTGGCAGAGTCCCAGGTGAGAGGAGAACCTTCTTCTCACCCTGCAGCTCATGTGAACTAGTACAGGGCCCATGAGGAAAAGGTTCCATCACCCCAGGTTCACCACAGAAGTGTCCACCATGAAACTCCTCCTTTGCATGCCAAGGAAAGCTTAATTGCTCTCCCAGCTTCTGCAGCCGTGTGACAGCAATGTGCACTATTGCTTTATTGCCTCCATTAAGGCTCCAATAACTTAACAACAGATCAATAAACCATTATCACCCTCCAGCCTTGAAAATCCAGTCACCCCCAAATCTACCCAGCTGTGATAAGTTCACGGTTTCTCATCACTAAAAAGCCAAGGTCATTTGTTAAATCTGTGCTGTGAAATCTCTCCTTGTGATACGAGTGGAATGGACTCTTCCCAACACCAGCACACTCCCCCCCCCACACACACACCCCTCTCCCAAAGGACAGCAAATGTCCCAAGGTGACAGGGTGAGATGGCAGGTAAAGGTATTCCCTACACAACCCTCCACAGGGGATGATGCCAAGGAGCACATGAGGACTTCCCTCCAAACAGCCCAGTGTCCTTTTCCACTGGCCCACAGGCCCTGGGGCAACCAGAACTCCTCTACTGCTGCCGTGGAGCAGGCAGCACTGTCCCATCACACCCCAGCTCTGCCACACGAGGCTGACAGCCTCCCCCCCATTGCAGTAAGACAAAAATCAATATTGCTGCTTTAGCTTTTAACCACCTGTATGGTTCTCACCGAGAGAGAGAGAATTTGCAATTTGAAGTGCTAACAATTTACTTTGCTGAAAAATTAATTCAGCAATTTCCCCACAAATGATATGCAGCTCGATAATAAAAATACCATTTCTCCATTTGGATGCTTTCCATTCCTGCTCCTCTTCATCTTCAGAAGAAAATGGCTTTTCAGGCACAGCACTAGTGAAAAGTGTTTGCTGAAAGGTGATACTGAATTGATACATTAGGAGAAAGTTGGGCTCCTTTTGTAAGAATCCCACATCTCAGAGTAGTCTTAACAAAGAAAGTTGTCTCTGAATGCAGTGATTTAGCCCTGAAAAAAAAAAAAATGACAAACAAATAATTCCAACTAAACTAGAGAAAGGAAAGAAGTGACTTTTAATTATATCATCTTTTTTTTTTGGATGAATTTATTCCTGACAGTTTTATAGGCTGACAAGAGAAAGTATTTTAGATGGGAAAAAAAAAAACCCAAAACATTATTCACTCTCAGCTGTTAAAGCATAAAAAAATTGTCAAGTGATTTTAATACAGTTTTAAGTTTAATGTTTATTGTCAGGGGGGGGAAAAAAGTCCACAGCAATTACTAAGTCACGTGGTCCTTAATTCTTTGTGTTTCTGACAGCAAACAAAACCAATCAAATATGGTTTTGCCCAAACCTCTTACAGTACAGATTTCTGAGGTTTAAAACACAGATGGTTGATTCTTCTTTTTGCCTTTAGGGAACTAAACTTCCAGCCATTTTCCAGCATGAGGGAATCACCTCTCCTAACCTGAGCAAGTAATTACACACAGCTCTGCATCCACCCCTGAGTGCATAGCTGGGGCTCCCGGACAATTAAACTCATGTGTGTGTGTCCCAGCTCTCAAGGCTGGATGGAGCAGGTGTGTGTTCAGAAAAGCAGTTTCCCTTCCTAGCAAGCAGCTCCACCTTTCCCTGCAGTGTTCCTCAGTAAAATAAAGGAGTTCATCTCACAGCAGTTTTCCTCTGTCCCAAGCCCTGTGGAAGTTCAAGTGCTTTTCAAGGAGGTAGAGGACATTAGAGCCTGTAACTTCTCTCATCTACCAGTGGTGAGATCCTCCAGTGTTTAATGGGCTTTGAAAGATGAGCTCCACAGCTTACTGCTGATACGCCTAGGATTCAGAGGAGAGGCAAGTGAACTTGCATACTCATATGTGGGACTGCAGAAGCAGCTCCATTTTTCCTCATCCAGAGCATTGTCAGATGCATGGACATGTCATCATCTGTGGTGACAGCCAGAGGTGCTGGAGACTTTGCAGCCAAGGCACCACCAGGTGCTTTTACCTGCCCTGCTGGTACCAGGAGCCTTGCTTTATTGTGCCTATAGGAAAGCTTGTGCCCAAGAGGGCATATTCTGGCCTGTGAAGGTTGTGAAATGGTACATAACTAATGATTTTTAATACCAGAATAATGAAACCAAGCTGAGGAATATTAATCTTTTAAAAAAATGTAAAGAACTAGGCCTCTGTTTCCATGGCAAACCACATCCTGCACATTATCTATCAACTGGGGATTACAGTGGCATGGTAAATAGAAGGGGTAAATACAGGAGAAAGGCACTGCTTTTCTGTCTGCAGGAATATGCCACGCTGCCAGCGCAGCAGCGTTACAGCACCTGCTAGAGCAGACAGCAAGCTTCCTCAGAACATCCCAGCCTCTGGTCACCACCGTCCCTTGGCTGGCCCAGCTGTGCCTCCAGCCCCAGGGCCTCAAAAATCCCCCTGGGCAGCTCAGGATCCAGCACTTCTCTGCAACAGCAACTGGTTTATATTAGCAGTAGAGGTGCTTGTTTTACATCAGAGCTTTTCATGTACTCATACTCTCACCAGCCAAGCAAAAAACAAACCTAACCAAAACCCCCTCCAAATTTCCAGGAGTTTGAAAACCCTGCTATAAATAGACCCCTAATAGGAGGCTGTAATAGGATACAATTTATTTCCAGATCTGATGGGCTGACCTTCATCATCACTCGAGGCTCTGCTTGTCATGAATTATGGGCAATTCACTCACTAGTGGAAATAAATTGCATTACCAGTGCTTGGTATTGTGTCCTCGGCAGGAGGCACACAGATGGGCATCAGCTCCTCACCAGTGTTGGTGGGGACCAGCTCCCCACTGCATTGGTGTGGGACCTCCATCAGGGAGCCACTAGCTCAGGCTGGACAGAAACAGCCACATCTGGAAGTGCTGCATGAGGGTCTTGAGCCACAGCTGCTGGGGCAAATGTGCATCTCACTGGGCAAAGAACAGTCTGAGGCATGAGGCACTGACACCCTGCAGCATCATGCTTCTGCTCACTTCATACAGCTCTGGCACACATCCATCATTCCAGTTTCAAAGGGAACTACAGGACACCATGGGGTCTAGGTGGAGCAATCCTGCTTTCACCTTCACGTTGATCGAAGGGGCCGAACAGCTACTGGAGCAACATCAGCTGCCTAAGTACTGTGGCTACCTGTCTTGCTCCACCACATCTCCAGGGTCCTGCACACAGGCAATGAGATCAGGAATCACAAGGAGAGAGCATAGTGTGAGTCAGGTGTAATTAGGATCAATATAAACAAGCACACTTAATACCAAACAAGCCATGCAAGTATTAAAAGCAGAGGCTGGCATGGGAAGCTCCACTGGCCCTGAGTAGCAGAGTCCTTGTGCCATCCTGGCCCTCCTAACCATCCCTTCACACTTCAACATTTGCTTGTGTTGTCATATCCTGGTTGGTGGAAGAAAAAACAGATGTACAGAGCACTACCGAGAGCCTGGACACTGTCACACCTCTGTCCCGGGCCCTGCACAGCTTCCCAGCCCCTCTGAATCTCCAACAGCTGACACAAGCTTGACACCTTGCACAGGGCATGATGGTGGCAGAGACAGCCTAATGGGTGCATTCTGGCTGGAAATTAAGCTTGGCCCTCAAGGCCCCCAGCAGCCAGCCCCTGAGCCTCCCGCAGCTCTGCTAGAAATGGTGGGAACACAGGTGGGGTCAGGGGTTCAAAGGGCTCTGTGAGCTGCCCTGTGCCCGGGCACTACATTGCTCCCCTGGGGTGAGCAGCACAGGAAGGGCAGACATGAGGGCAAGAAACAGAAATATAGGTGCTCCATAAATCACTGCTCCATGAAGCTAGCCCAGAGAACTCCCAAGTTTGGGGAGCATGTGAACAAGCAGCATAACAACATTTAATTGCCAATGCAACCATTTATTGCAAAGTAAAGCTCCTTCTTCTTTTTGCTCTAACAGGCAGGTGCAGAATTCTGATCCAAACCAGGATTGTGCAGAAAACAGTCCATGCCACACTGCCCTGAGATGGAGAAGGCCCTCCAGAGACCCCACTCAGGTCCCACACCTGCACCCCACAGCAAGGGGCGGCCCTGGGGTGAGAGTGGCTGTCACATAGAGCAGCACCCAGCCCCTCTGTGGGCTGTCAGCCAGGCTGGGAGTAATTGCCAAGTTCCGTGTTTGTAATATGCTTGTCCATGCATATACAACAAAGGATTTCTCAAGCCATGTGGTGATGAGCTCCTGTGTAGCTCAGATTAGAGATGAGCTTGTGGTTAGTGTTACGCAAGGAACACAACAAGCAGGGATTCATCCCTTCATAGAAGACATTGTGTACCTAGAATTCTCCTTGAAAACAATGAAGAAGCAGCTCAGGCTTGCTGAAAACCAGCAGGCTGCCTTTTCTCCATGAATATTCCAAGTCGCTCTTTCTCCCAGCCTGCCAGAGCTCAAATGGTTAGCCTGCACCACAAAAATTCATTAGAGGCAACAGCCTGTATCACAGTTTATCAACAATTTATCAAGGCCCAGTCCAGCAAGTGGCCAAATACCAGATAAATTATAATCCATAGCATCGAAGAATAAACCATCCATTAGCAGAATAATCCCTGTGACCCTGTGGCAATAGAGCCCATTCCCTGCATTGACCCTTCCTGCAGCAGCTGAATCTCCTCCATGTGCATTCTGGGGCTGTCCCAGAGCAGAAGGACACAGGGAGAGCATCCCTATCTCTTCCAAGCTCCCTGCATTAAGAACATTCTGAACTTTGAAGGCTTCAACTCCCATGGCTTGGCTTCCCAGTGCCAATTTGTTATTGAGCTGGCAGCTTTATAATTAGCTGAGAGGAATTTGCTGTTCTGTTTCCTCTCAGATGCACACAGGTGAGCTCTCCAACTGTCCCTTCCCTCACCAGCTAATGAACTTAGCTGCTCCCCTAAGACCTTCTTCCATGTCCGAAGCTACTGCTAGGAGTGGAGACCCCAGGTAACACCTCAGCACTCCCCAGCTTGCTCATAGATAAACTAAGTGACAGAAGCATTATCTGCTTCTCCTGATGTAGACTGAGGAAATCTCTGCAAGTCAGTGGTTCGGAGCTTCCTTTCCTAGCCAGGAAGAATATCGGTGCTTCTCTGCTTCTCCAGCCAAGCCAGCTACTGCTCAGATGACTGATGTGCTCCAACTACCAAAGCCAGGGCAGTACATAAAAAATTAGCCTACACAAAGCCTAAAAGGGAAAGGGTTTATCATAGAATCATAGAATGGTCTGGGCCAGAAGGGACCTCTAGAGGTTTATTAAAAGCCAAGCAGCAGAAAATGTTTTGTTCTATAATTCTACACACACTACAAGGGCGGAGTGAGCTGCAGCGAGGGAGAACTCTCAAGACAAACAGTATGAGTCTCCCTCTTCCCTAAACATAGGTGCTTTTTATTTCTCTTGAAAAGTGTCCCAGAGAGATCTCAGAAAACAGTAACCACATTCACCTGCTGCAGTAGCTGCTTTCTACAAGCTAGTTCAAAGTAGCATAAGAGACGAATTCCAGACTAGACCAGACTTTGTCATTTCTTCAGGAGCTCTTCACACAGCACAGAGAGCAGGGACAGCAACAACAACAATATCCATGTGCTAAGTATCATGGAGCTACCATAACCCCCAGAAACACATTAAGAACACATACCCAGCAGATTGGAGCTACCATAACCACCAGAAACAGGGTAAGAACACATACCAAGCAGATTGGAGCTAACATAACCCCCAGAAACACGTTAAGAACACATACCTAGCAGATTGGAGCTACCATAACCCCCAGAAACATGATAAGAACACATACCCAGCAGATTGGAGCTACCATAACCCCCAGAAACATGATAAGAACACATACCCAGCAGATTGGAGCTACCATAACCCCCAGAAACAGGGTAAGAACACATACCCAGCAGATTGCACAGCTTTCCTGCATTACATAGCAGAGCAAAGTGGTCTCCCACACAGCCTCATCCCAGCTACACCTAACAATACGCAATCCCTTTGGCTAAACAGGAGGCTCTGAGCTGCCCCAGGTGCCCACCCTGCAGTCAAGAAGGGACACAGCAGCAGGCAGGTGTATTTTGTTCCCATGCAGGACATGCCTGGTGTTTTCCTCATGACTGGCCTGGGCATGCTGTGTGACTGCTGCTCCATTCCTAGTCTAAATAAACAAGTACTCCAGCTCCTTCGTGCAAAGATCTACCTTTGTTTGAGCTAATTCAACTTAAAATGCAGTCAAAATAATATTTCATTTTTAAATAATAGTTAATTATTGCTCATTAGACAAAAATCTGATACTCTTCTTCATTATTTTTGCAGCAAGCTTCTTACCCAATATGTGCTTTTCAAATGGTAAGATACTACAAGGGTATTTTTCCTGTTTTCCTGGCTGCAGAGGCAGAGTGAATCCTAATTAAAACCTTTAAGTCTTATTCCATTTACAAGAAGGAGAGTATCATTTTTCTTTTAGCTTTTTTTTCCTCCTTCCTTTATTATTTTTTTTTTTAATACAGGGTCTCAATGCCCATTACAAAAATTCCAATGCATCTTTGAAGTTAGCAGCTAATTATATTTCTCCAAGTTATATATCTGGAGTTCTAGATGGGGGAAAGGCAATTACTTTTTTTTTTTTTTCTCTCTCATTTAGCATAACAATCTCTGAAGCTTTATTGGAGCTCCAGCGAGTCATGCTATAGATCAGAGCCCAGGCTAGAAAGAGGAGGAATTTGGGGGGAAGGCAGGATGCTTACTCAGCTCTTCCAGGCTCCGTCCCTTGTTAGTATGCTGTCCCCACCAGGACACTCTCTAATTGTTTGTTGAATGACCGTGGTGCTTTTTGCCTCAATAACTTTCCTTGGTAGGTCATTCAGCACATTCATTATGGGGCACCTGCTAGCACTGCTGTAGCGAAGGGTCTGTCAGCATTTTACAGGAGTTTATAACTTGGCTGTAAATGTTTGTGTGGAGCTGAAAATTGTTGCATGATTTCTCCCAGGCAGAAAGTGGCTGGATCAGCCCATTTGTTACTGTGTCATTTTGCCCAGGTGCTGTTGGCAGCTCTGCAGAGAGCAAAGCTCCTCCACGGGGTGAGAAGCACCATCCTGGTGTCAGCAGCCCAGGACTCCCTGCCTGCTGGCAGCAGAGTTGTGGTGATGCCAGGCTGGGCTGTGGTCTGCAAGGATAAAGTCACCCTGCCACCGTGGGTGCAGGGGAGTTTGGTAGGCGCTGTTGGGCAGGAGTGCTTTGTCCCAGCTTGGCAGAAGCAGGTAGGATAAACTCTGCAAAACCAGATTGCTGCAAACCCCAAAGCACTGGTGTGCAGGTCTCTGGAATCCCCCCCGGGAGGGGGCTGGGATGCCTGATCCAGGAGAGCCTGAAGAGCTGTTGGCCATGCAAACCTTGTTCTTCCTTAGCTGAATTGTTCCACCCTTCAGTTTAACACCCCTCAGCTACATTTTTGAAAGATCTCTTAATGCCTGGAGCATCTTGTCTCTCACAAAAGTCAACTTTAAAATGCTTCTAAAATGGGACTGAAATGTGTGCATCAGCCCAGAGATGAGTATTTGGCCAAGCTGTGGTACCCTGAGGGTCACTGCATAAGTAGTTCTATAGCCTTTCTTTTCATCAATACTGCACTTGTGATGATGTAAAGGGAACAAAAAAAAGAAGAAAATAAATCACATTCTCTAGCACATGCTGGAACAGGAGGACAGGCTGAAGCTAGTTCCCAGCTGGTTTACAGCTCAGCCCCATATTTCTGCCCCCAGGATGAGTAACTAAGGAGATGGGTACCTCTGTGCTGACCAGCATCCTGAGACAGCATGTTTACCCTCTCTGGCAGCTGATTTATTCCCTCTACTTCTGCATGTTTTATTGTTGGGGCTGTCCCAGACTGCTGACTGTTTTTCCAGACTTGTCTGTGACACTGAGTGCAAAGCACTGACAGCAGAGATGAGTTCACAGAAGTGGTTTTTGGTAGAAGAGGGGTGGAAAAGGACTTAAATGGAAGGAGCCAAGAACTGCTCTCACTTGCTCCCTGTGATAGGACAAGGAGCAACGGATGTAAGTTGCAGCAAAAGAGGTTCTGCTTCAACAAAAGGGGGAACTTCTTTACTGTAAGAGTCACAGAGCACTGGAAAAGGCTCCCCAGAGAGGTTGTGGAGTCTCCTTCTCCAGAGACTTTGAAAGCCTGTCTGCATGTGTTCCTCTGTGACCTGTGTTAGATACTATTGTCCTGCTCTGGCAGGGGGTTGGACTCAATGATCTCCTTGGGTCCCTTCCAACCCCTAGTATCCTGTGATCCTGTGATCCTGTGAACTGGTCCAGGCAGCCCTGGCATCAGGATCTCTTTAGAGTTTCATTTCCTGCAAACTCTCACTTTCTTTGTAAACTGTTGGTGTTAGAAATGGGCCAGGACACCAGCCACAGCTCCCTGATGCACCCCATTGCTGCATGGCTGTTCTGGTGGGACCCACGGTGCTGGAGCCCCTCTGCACTGCTGTGGGTGCAAGGCCAGGCATCTGCTGAGACTTCCTTGCCCTCAGCCGTTTTGCTGTTGGGCTGAAAGTGCTCTCAGAGCCCTGGTCTCCTGCATGCTGCTTTGTGTGCAGCGATGGGTAAATGTCGTCCTCTGACACCGTGTCAGGCAAAGCTGTTGCCTGTGACGACTGAGGCCTGCTCTAGAAAATGAGGGTGGGGCAGCACCTTCCCCACCAGCTCCCCTGGCCCCGGCCGCTCCCCCGAGTGCCGCGGGCGGCGGAGCGGCTGCCGGCGCTGGGTCGGAGCTGTCTGCGTGCGCAGGGCACGGCACGGAGCCGCTTCACTGCTGGGGAACCTGCGAGAAATTAAATTCTCCACTTGGCTGGTCCGGGTGACTTGGCTTTGCTCTGCCGACTTGTTCCTTCATTATTTTTTTGGCCGATAACTGACTGCAAGCTTGTCTTGTCTGGTTAATACCAGAGCCGCGGCTGCAGGAGAGGCAGAGGCTTGTCGGTCTCGGCGGGAGCACACTGTATTACCCTCCCCACTTCATTTACTCTGCGGACAGGAGGGGAAAAACCTGAAGATGCTGCCAAGCCTGGCAGCTGGGACGTGGGTTTTCTTTGCGGGCTGGGTGCACCCTCCCCAGTACAACCCTGCCGGAGGAGACCCGCACGGGTTTTGTGTGCAGGGGAGGCCTGAGCTTGGATGGGGCCAGACAAGCTGAGGACAGTAATTATTAAGATTAATCTTCCACTCATACCTCTTGGAGCATGCCAAAGAGATCTCCAGGCAGCCTCGCATCACAGGTTTGTGATGGACTTGGCTGCTCTTGCTCTCCGGAGCTCCTGGTGCAGCAGCACCTGCGGCTAGAGGTTGCTGGTGGGAGGTGGGTGCAGGGACTGGCCAGTGCCCTGCTCACCACTGTGTGGTGGGTGTTGGGTCTGCATTGCGATTCCTTGGCCTCTGAAGAGACTGCACAGGAATGCCTGAGCTGTGTTTTCATTTCTCGGCTGCATCTTCCACATCACTCTCTGTTCCAGAGACATTTCTCTGCCTTCAGAGCAGCCTCAAAGGATGGTGAGCTGGGCTGAGCTGGGCTATCTGGCAATAGTGTTTTAAGCAGTTGTACAGGTTCCCAGCTGGTACTTGACACCTCACCATGCTCAGCTTTGCTCTTCTGCAGCAAAACTCCATGTCATTGGCCCACCCTGTCATTATAGCACCCAGCATACACTGCAGCATCCTCTTGCCAAGTGCACGCAGAGACACATGAGCAGGAGGCACCTAGTTTAAAAAACCCTGATTAGGCTGGTGGCATGGAGGTAGCACTCCTCTGACAGAAGCTTTAATGCCCTGGTGCTCTGTGTGGCTGCCACTTCCCGTCCCATGTGTGTCACCACTGCTCTGTCACTCAGGAGTCAAAGACCCCAAGAGTATATTCTCTCTATATAGAAGAGTCTTTTGAAAGTATCATCACTCCACACATACACATTTCTAGGCAGATGAAAGCATTTTGGAGAGTGAGGATCTAGAAGGTGGGATCAGAGGCAGACCTGGCAGATCTTGTCTCAGGTGTTTTTGCAACAGAGAGCGAAGGGAGGGTCAGCCTGGTCCCATGTGATGGGTCTTTGGCTGGCAGACTGGCTGCCTGAGCTTCGCTTCAGAGCCACTGCTGTTGGGTCCTCAGAGCAAGGCTTAGCAAACACAGGAGGTTTTTGTTTAATTAAAGCAAGCAGGGAATTTAAAGATTGAGTTTTCTCCATCATGTGACAAATTAACCTCCTCTTTGCTCAGGAGGACAGGTGAAGGCTCCAGATCAATGATCTTACTGATGCCTGGCCTCTCCTCCTTCGGAGGGAGAGCGGAATCAAAGTGTATCAGCCCCTGCCCCTGCAGCTGCCTTTGGGGCAGCGAGTGGAGTGACTGTGGGTAATGATGATGAATGGCATGATTAATGCTGGAACTTGGACCTAAAGCTGGAATTTTAGACTATTCATGGAATAATCCAGCTCCTGCTGAGCTGTTTGGTGGCACTTAGAGTGCAGCCAAAAGCACCAGGGTGCTCCAGGTGAGCCCCCTGATGGGTGGGCACCCCTGACCCCTGCTTGTGTTCCTGGGATCAAAGGGCTCCTGTTCCTATGTCCAGTCTGATCCAGAGCTACAGGTGCACGGCACCCATGGGTGGTATACCCTGGAGCAGAGAGACTGGATGGTGGCATTTGTGTCCCTGGATCCTGTGCAGGCTGCCCTTGCCAGCCTGCAGGCCCTGGTATGGGAGTTTCAATACCAGGGGAACCATGAGAGAGTGACCAATACAGGGCTTCCTTTGTGTGCTGCTGTTCAGAGCAGCTCCAGATCCACAGGGATGGCCTGTGGTGTTTCTGCTGGCCACAGGAGAGATGCTGGCTTAATTCTGCACCAGCATTAATCATCAAGAGCAGTATTAGCTAAACTACACCCAGCAAAACACTGCTTTGGAACAATGAGAGCCTGGAAAACATTGATTTAAGCATGAGGGAGCTGGCATGGCTGTGTGCTGCTCCATCGAGAGCACGCAAATGGTCCAGGAGCATCAGACTGGGTGTGGGTTGATCTCCTGCCTGCAGCCATGTTGCCAGGACATCTGCACACCCAAGTGGAGAGAACCAGGGTTCATAACCCAGACCTCTGGGCACACCTAGTTGTTCATGCATGTGGTTGTGCTTTAACATGGGGCATCAGGCAAAGCCTGCTCCTGTGGGTTCCTAGCAGGCACCTTACTTGCCAGAGATACAGGTGGGACATGGTCATCCCCTGGGAGGTGGGATTTGCCTGTGAGGATGGTGTTCCTTGGCCAGCAGCCACCTGGCTGAGGCTCTGGAGGCAGTGCAGTCATCTCACTGGGCACAAGCATCTGTACTGAGAGCCAGCAGCAGCCTCCAGTGCTTCTTGCCAAGGTTGTGGGCTGTCTGTCTGCCACATCTGGCTGGACAGGGTGCAGGAGTTTGTGCTGGACTCGCTTTGAGTGTAAAAACCTTTTCTGAAGCAATAGTATCAGCTAAACCTCATCTTGACTCAAATGTGTACCATTGTCCAGCTGTGCCCCTCTGCATCCCATCACTAAGGGAAGGAGCTAACAAAACAAGCCCCTGACTTTTACATTTTTGAGCATTTAAACCAAACTCATGGATTTATACATTTCTCAGGAGTCACTAGATAGGTGTGACACCTACAGCCCTGCCTGAACAATGCTGGTCCTTATCTATAGCTTTTGCTTTTCTAAACTCCTTCTTTAAATGTATTTTTATACAGCAGTGTTGACCTTTTCCACCATCCCCTGTGGAGCGAGGTTGTATCTTGTGTAAAAGTCATATCAAATGGGCCACAAAAAATCACTCTTGCCTGATTAAAATGAATAGTCTAGACAACGTGAGCATTTTCCTTCTGTGTCGTTAGCTTTGTGTGAGAGCTTGCAGCAATCAGGGCTTTTATGGGAGAAATACAGCTACAGGTACTGCTAGCTGCCTTAGCAGATACTAATTACAATCCTTGTAAGGATTGATTTGCAAAGAAAATTTCTATTGCCTCAAGGACAAACGTTTGTGCAAATCATATTATTGTGTGTGGAGAAATTGGTAACACTTTATGAAATGGTTCATTTATAAATACTTTACTATTTATTAAATTAAATGGTATTATAACAATCCTTTTGTGAAGTTAAAATACAGCAAATGTTCTGGTTTTGCATTATTTCAGTGCTGTAAAGCAGCTATTAGATCCTGGTTGCCATCACCAGTTACGGCTATTGTCAGTGCATTTTTGTAGCATGCTGGGTCTTAGATATCTGAGGCATCCATGCCATGCTAAAGGATATCAGAGGGTAGCTCCTTTCAGCACCTCCTCTCCCCTTTCTTCATTTGGATCTGAAATTGTAGAACAGAATTAATTTCAAAGTTGATTGTTTCCTGGAGCATGGGGGCTGCCTGTGGCAAATAACACAAACCTTGTCTGTTATTGTCTATTTGGCTTCTTAAGCAGAGATAACTTGTGCCTGGGCCCTGTAGGAAGCTGGCATAATTCTCTGGGGACCACATTCAGCTGCTTTTGAATTACAGAGAGCAGGATTTCCCCAGCTGGGAGCATGCATGCCCATAGGGAGCTACTTTGGATCTGTCTTGGCAAGCTGCAGCAAGGTGATGCTGACCCAGGCAGCAGAAGTTATCCCTTGACTTGTCCTGCATGGCTCAGGTAACAAATGATGTGTGCTCAGCCCTTGCCAGTGGGACCAGCAGGCCTCACCTGGAAGGAGATCTGATTGCTGTGCAGAGGGGAATGAGATTGGTTCTGTTTCAGTGCTCCTTTTCTCCCTGGATTTGACCCCTTTCAGAGAAGAGTTGGGAGAGACCTGCAGGTGGGAAGCATCTTGTGTCATCTCCTAGCCCTTGGGCTGGCTATTGCTGTGTACAAGCCAACCATGTTCAAAGGTAGGAGGGTTTCACTTCAGTCCTGGTTCAGGTCTTCCACACCTGGAGGGTCAGGAGCTGTTTTCCCATTTTCCTATGGGAATACTCTGTACTCCCATGATGACTGGCTCTTCCCACTCTTCCAACATGGAAAGTGACCATTTTTTTACATTCCTAATGTGATTTGAACCTGGAAGAATTAGAAGAAGAAGAAATGGTGCCTTGCATCCAAGGCGCATGAAGGCAGCTTGGCTCACCACTGCAGCCCAAGGAGATGAATGAGCCTGATGGTCACATCCATCAGATTTCAAAGACGAGTTCATCCTACGTGCTAATGGTGCTGTGCCAGCACTCCCAAGCTGACCAGCTCCATCCCTGATTCGAGAAGAGGCTGACCTTGCCTTCTAAAATTCTTGCCCACTCTGGAAAACAAGCAGACAAGACATCTTTACCGAGCTAGAAATTTCTCTTGAGTGTACCCTCTTTAATTTACGTCGCCTCTCAGTTCATTGCCTGCAGCACAACCCATTAATAGCGGCAGGTTGCGATACAACTGAAGGTTCCTCTGATGGGCAGCTCTCCCGCAATTCTCTGGCATGGAAGGAATTCGCTGGCGTTGCGGTGCTCAGCTTCATCCCCTCCATTTCCCAGGCTCCAGAGACTAATCCGTCCTTCGGCTGGTGCTGCCGCTGCTATGGCAATATTTTCTCCCCCATCGTGGTAATCATGCAATGGTCTCTGAGAACAGCAGGAGAAGCAGCGCCTGTTCGGCGCATAAAAGGTAAGATGAACTACATGTCATAAAACTTTTAAAAGTTCCTTTTTTGTGTTTGTGCGGGGGTTATTTTATATGGCTTTTGATATGAAGCTAAAATTGCACATCAAAAAGGATAATGCATCTTTAAGCTGTTACAATGACTTCTAAATTTTTCATTTAATGTCAGTGAGGAAAAAACCCCCTCAGTTGGCTGAGTTACGTTGGTGAGATGGCTGTTTCATTCCATAAAGTGTCTGCAGTGGATTTGAACAGTAGGAAATCCAAGGGTGATAAATAGCTATTTCTAAGTAAATTTCATGCAATTGCCCTTTGGTTAAAGTCTTTCCTCTCAGCACTTTCCTGTGCACATAGCCCAACTAATAATATTCAGGAGCAAGTGCTTTCCAGTGTGACAACTGATTGCACTTTGAAGCAGTAAATGGCTGATTTCATAATTGGTATAATTTTTCACAAGTACCTGAATGTCATATACAGAAAGAATAAGCAACCTGGACTTAATACGGGAGCTTTTTCAATTCTCCTAAAAATCAATAATGTATTAAACCCCTCTAACTGATTAAAATAATGTGAACCCTGAGTAGGTTTTGTGAGGAAGGCAGGTTTCTTCAAGGGTGGCAGATTTATGGCAAAAGGGTTAATACATGGGGAGAAGGGGGATATGTTACAGATGGAGTCCGTTTTCCTAATTAAACTTTTATCAAGATTTTCCTGGTTTGAATTGTTTCACTTAGTGCAACGGAAAAGAGCAGTTCCTTTAGTGCTCAGGGCGGCACTTGCAGCGCTCCTGAGCGATGCTGAGAGCACTGTCCTCACTGGAAGGGTGGGGATTAGAGGAAAGATGGGATCCCTTCCCAAAATTGCATGCTGGCTCCAAAGGGTCCCTCTGCCCAGCAACAGGAGAAGGCACAGGGCAGGTTTTCCAATGTGAGCTTCATAGGTGTTGCTGTGGTCATCTCCGTGTGAGGACCTGAGCCCAAGCTGTGGTCATCTCTGTGTGAGGACCGGAGCCCAAGCTGTGGTCATCTCTGTGTGAGGACCCCAGCCCAAGATATGTTCATCTCCGTATAAGAACTCAAGACCAAGGTGTGGTCATCTCCCAAGTTGTGGTCATCTCCACATGAAGACCTAAGCCCTAGGTGTGGTCATCTCTGTGTGAGGACCTGAGACCAAGGTGTGTTCATCTTCATATAAGAACCTGAGCCCAAGATGTGGTCATCTTTGTGTGAGGACCCGAGCCCAAGGTGTACCTCTCATACAGGAGCTATCCTGGCGTGCATGGGCCAACTTTTTGTCCAGGGGCCTTTTTGAATGGAAAAGTGCAAGGAGTGTCCCAGTGACATGAATGTTATTAGCACGGTGACAAAAGAAAGAGCCTCTCTATGAGAGAGAAGCAGAAGGTTCCCTGCTTGCCCCCATATTGAGCAGCTGGGTGGGAAAGTACCCAACTGCTGGACCTCACATAGCAGTCGCAGCCCTCCCCAGGAAGGGAGATATGCTTCTGAGGGTGGCCACATGCAGGTGAATCAAGGAATCTATTTAAACTTCACTTCTCAAGATCGAGATCAGACATCTTAAGCTCTGTGTTATTCACATTTGTCTGTTGTTTCTAACTCATTTCCTATTTTCCAGCTGAGGGACTCTGCCAGAAGCGCTCTTTGCCAGAGATTAAAACAATTTAGGAAGCAGACACCCAATTCCTTTCTTTGGATAGTAGGCAAATTGGATATCTGTGAGAAGCAAGCAAATTTTATTATCAACAGATAGTTTGCTACTTAACTATCCTTAAGAATCCCCCAGTATTTACAGGCTTTTATTAGTTGTCCTGAGTCAAGAGGCAAACATGGTGCATGCTTATGGTGCTCTGGCTGCTGCCATGTTTGGCATCATGCTGGCTGCCCAATACCACTGTGGGATCACCAGCAGCCCAGAAGGGCACTGCAGGGAGCAGGTATTCAATGGGAATAAAGATGCTGGAAAACAAATGCACCTAATAGAGGGGCAAGAGCTGAAGATGCTCCCACCCTAACAGGAGGGATCAGCCCTGGTGAGCTCCCCATGAACTCTGGCACAGTGGAGGTGACACCAGTACTGATGGAGCAGATGTTTGGTTGGGAGCTTAGCCTGTTTTGGAGCAGTGTCCTGCCTGTGTAGCATGGGACCAGCCAGATCCAGGGCCTCTCAAGTGATACCACTGATGAGCTTTTATAGTGAAGCTGGTTTTTTTTTGTTTGTGTTTTTGGTTTTTTTTTTTGGTTTTTTTTTTTTTGTTTTTTTTTTTTGGTTGGCTTGGGTTTTGTTTTATGTTTTGGGGGGATTTGTTTTGTTTTCTTTTGGTTTGGTTTTTCTTTGAGGATTTTTTGGTGCTGATGCTTGGTTTATACCTTTACCAAACACCGATCATTAAAACACAGGATTGGGAAGAAAGGGGAGAGAATGTCATGAGGTTCAATAAGGCAAAGTGCAAGGTCCTGCAACTGAATTGGGATGATCCTTGATATCAGTACAGGCTGGGGGGATGGTGAGATTGAGAGTAGCTCTGCAGAAAAGGACTTGGGAGCACTGGTGGAGGAGAAGCTGGACATAAACCACAATGTGCACTTGCAGTCCAGAAAGCGAATGACAGCCTGGGCTGCATCAAAGGAACATTGCTGGCAGATTGAGAGAAGTGATTCTGCCACTCTGCTCTGGTAAGACCTCATCTGGAGTACTGCATCCAGCTGTGGGGCCCTCAACACAGGAAGGACATGGACCTTCTGTAGCACCTATCCTACAAAGACAGGCTGAAAGAGTTAGGGTTGATCAGCCTGGAGAAGAGAAGACTCCAGCAAGACCTAACAACTACATTTCAGTATCTCAAGGGGACCTACAGGAAGGCTGGGGAAAAACTGTTTAGAAGGGCTTGCAGCAATAGGACAAGGGACAATGATTTGAAACTGGGGCAAGGTAGATTTAGGTTGGAAATCGGGAGGAAGTTCTTCACAGTGAGGGGTAGTGAGAAGAGCTTGAATAGCACAAGCTAGAAGGTGGCTGTGCAGCCTCCATGGCAGCTCTGTTCTGTTTTAGCCTGGCTGGTTTATGCCCACTAGAAAAGCCTTTGCTCTGAGTTTGTCACTCCATGTATCTCCTCTGGTGTTTGTAATGAGGCCAAGGGACACGTGAAATAGCATTTATGTCATTAGCTGTGGCTCTCATTGATTTGTATCAAAATAGCTGTTCTAAATGTAATTGCCACTAATTTGTGAAAATGCACCATTAGATATGCAAATTCATTGGCTAATGGATGCATGTGGCAGGTCCCAGTGCCTGGGATGACGTGAGATAACAGATCAGAACCATTGCTCAGGTTGCTAAGCAGGCTCCCAGGGGCTGGGTTTTGGTGTCTGGACACAGTGGGACTCCCAGGCATCTTCCCCAGACTGTTGCACAGGACATAGGCCACATGGGACCTGAGGCTTTCTTCTCATGTAAAGGTGCACCTCTTTCATCTCCCAGTGGGATGGGAATCCCTAAGGCACCAGCCTTAGGGATGGTGCAGGAACATTTGCAGGAGTCCAGGAAGACAAAGGGAGTGGCTCTTAAAATGATGCAAGGATCAAAAGGAAAAAAAAAAAAAAAGGAAAAAAAATCATGGAATCATTCATCAGGATTGCTGTAGTTCTTGACCACATAGTCAATGATTTATTTAATCTTAATATATTCCACAAAGAGTCCACATATTTCCATAAACATGTCATATCTACCTAATACATAGTAATGAACCTGCTCCAAGGGTAAATAAATAAGATCTAAGCTCAGCAAGCCAATGTTTATCAAAGGGAGATATAGAGATGTTGAGTCCTTTAAAGTACCATTCTTCACAGCAATCACAACCAAGTTAAGCGATTTATAACTTGTCAAGTCAATTAGAAATCCCAGCGGGCTCAGTGTGAGCCCAAGCCTGGAGCAAGGTGGCTCTGGCAGAGCGGCAACAGCCGTGCACGCACGAGCAGGTGTGAGCACGTTGGTGTCTGGCTGGTGCACGATGAGCATCGCCTGCTTCCCAGACAACCATCAACTGAACAAGGGGACACAGTCTCAAGTTGTGCCAGGGGAAGTATAGGCTGGATGTTAGGAGGAAGTTCTTGCCAGAGAGAGTGATTGGCATTGGAATGGGCTGCCCAGGGAGGTGGTGGAATCACCGTCCCTGGACGTGTTCAAGGAAAGACTGGATGAGGCACTTAGTGCCATGGTCTGGTTGACTGGATAGGGCTGGGTGCTAGGTTGGACTGCATGATCTTGGAGGTCTCTTCCAACCTGCTTGATTCTATTCTATTCTATTCAAACTGTTGGTGCTGCTCCTCCACAAGCGCTGCAGGGCCGCTGGGGAATTTTCTCTATCTAGAACAATAGAATTGGTTTTGTTGGAAAAGACTTTTAAGCAAGTTTGCTGATGACACCAAACTGGGTGGAGTGGCTGCCACACCAGAAAGCTGTGCTGCCACTCAGCCAGACTTGGGTGGGCTGGAGGGGTGGGCAGGAAGAAATTTAATGAAATTCAGCAAGGGCAAGTGTAGAGGAAAGAACAGGGAAAGAACGACCCCAGGGATCAGGATAGGTTGGGGACTGATCTGTTAGAAGGCAGTGAAAAGGAAAAGGATTTAGGGGTCCTAGCTGATGGGAGGTTGACCACCAGCCAACAATGTGCTCTCGTGGACAGGAGGGGCAATGCCATTCTGGGGTGGATTAGAAGGGCTGTGGTTAGTAGGTCAGGAGAGATTCTCCTGCCTCTCTACTCTGCCCTGGTGAGGACACATCTGGAGTACTATGTCCAGTTCTGGGCCCTCCAGTTCAAGAGGGACATGGAACTCCTTGAGAGTGTCCAGCCAGAGCCACAAAGATGATGAAGGGAATGGAACATCTCTCTTACAAGGAGAGACTGAGGGAGCTGGGGGTGTGCTGCTTGGAGGAGACTGAGAGGTGACCTCATCAATGTTTATAAAGATGTGCAGGGTGAGTGCCAGGAGGCTGGAGCCAGGCTCTGCTGGGTGATGCCCGATGACAGGGCAGGGGGCAATGGGTGGAAGCTGAGGCATAGGAAGGGGGGCTGGACTGGATGAGCTTTCGAGGTCCCTTCCAGCCCCTGACATTCTGTGATTCTATGAAGATCACCAAGTCTGACTGTTAACCCAGAAATGCCAGGTCACCACTAAACCATGCCCCTCAGCACCACATCTGGATGGCTTTTCAGTTCTCCTAGGGATGAGGACATCACCACTGTCCTGGGTATCCTGCTCCTTTTCAACCCTTTTAGGGAAGAATTTTTACCTAACCTCCAGCCTAAACCACTCCTGGTGCAACCTGAGGCCATTTCCTCTCATCCTATCACTGTTCACTTGGGAGAAGAGACTGATCCTCACTCAATCCAACCTCCTCCAGACTAAACAACCCCAGTTCCCTGGGCTGCTCTTCATAAGGTTTGTGCTCCAGACCCTTCATCACCTTTGTTGCTCTTTGGACACTCAGTTCAGTTTCTGTGGTCGTTCTTATGCAGATGTTTCATAAAGGGAAATTTAAGGTTTCATACATTGAAGGATTTGCTAATTTTTGTTTTGGGAACTGTTTATTTTGGAAAACTGAAATTGTTTCCAACTGATTTTTTTTTCCCCTTGGACTGTTTTAACCTGTTTTATTCTATTATTCCATGGAATTATGTAGCAGTGCATAGTATCATGTAATATACTAGCATGCATACTTTTATACAGATACATTGAACACACATAATGCAATTGCCAAGGGAAATAACTATTATTTGTTATAAGTTGTGCCTTTTTAATCTTATTTTCTAGAGCCAAGTACTTCCTGTCTGTGTTGTAATTAGTTTGACAAAGTCAATAATAATAGAATATTCTGATTATGTCAATATGACATGTAATATTATGCACTTCTTCTGCCATTATGCATACTATGGCATGATTTGACATGATATGA
The DNA here is from genome assembly GCA_013400475.1 of Tricholaema leucomelas. Taxonomy (NCBI): domain Eukaryota; kingdom Metazoa; phylum Chordata; class Aves; order Piciformes; family Lybiidae; genus Tricholaema lacrymosa; species Tricholaema leucomelas. The sequence continues at coordinate 1,173,453 of WAAF01018158.1, read as the reverse complement.
CAGGTCACATTGTGCACTACTCCTGATGTCATAAAATAATGTAGAAGTAATGAAAACAAATTTTGAAATGAAACTTTTTTTTTTTTTTAATGAATTTGTTACTTTTTCCTAAGAGAAATTCCCCAGCAAATCTTTTTCATTTCCATTTCAAAGGTTGTTTTTGTTTTCACTCAGAAGGCAAACGGCTTCTGAAGAGTTAATGCTTCCCACGGGGATGGAGCCCTGGGTTTTGATTTGATCCTTGCTCTTTGGCATGGAGTTCACTCACGATCCACATGCTTGTCTCTGGCACACGGTGGCACGTCCATGCTTTGGTATGTGCAGTGCTTTGTTACACACCACGTGTGATGCACTGGTCTCCCAAGGGCAGGAGGGTGGGTGATGTGTGCTCACACAGCCATGTTAGGGGATGGCACCCTCACAGGTCAGTCTCAGCAGGAAAATGTCGGTCCTGCTAGCCCCAGTGCGACAGATGTGAAAAGTGTTCATGGTGTCGTAAAAGCACAACGAAAGAACAGTGGAATTCTGGGGTTAGAAAGTAAAGTGTCTTGTCTTTTCATTTGCAGAAGCCATGACGTTCTCCTCCTTCTGGAGAAGTGGAGATGTGGTCTCTATGTCTTTACTGGTGTGGGATCTGCTCTATGTGGCCTCTGCCCTGCACCTCCCAGCTCTGCTGCTGCCTGCTCTGGGCATTCACAGAGGAAGTGAGTTACTCTGTTATTTCCCCAAGTAAAGTATGTTACTCTTCATCTTCTGCTTTGCTGCCTGATCATTGCTTTGCTCACCCATAATAGCCAGGCTTTCTGTTTTAAAACTTTTTAGGAGGAGCATGTGGAGAGCACAGAAAAAACTGGAGAACACCCATTGTCCAGACAGACGTGTGCTGGCAGATGAGGTGACACATGAAGTTGCTAGCTGACAGCAGACTGGCACCTGTTTTCCTTGTGAGCTTCTCATGTGAAGTGTACAGCATGCTGATCCTGATTTATATTCATTTTTTAGAGGGACACACTGATAATTCTCCCTCCCCAGAGCCACAAAGCAGTTTGGAACATGCAGAACAGGTCACTGCTGAGCTGGATGTTTACAAGCGTGAGTCTGTCCTGTTCTTGCAGCTGATACAGCTGCAAAGGTGCAGATTCCCTGTGCAAATCATGTAGGAAAAATGGCACTTGCTGGCAGGCAGGTAGGAGCTTTGGTGGCCTGGAGACTAAAGCAGGAATCAAACAGTGGCATTGGAGACTGCAGACAGCGCTCGGTGTTCCTCTGCCTGTGAACCAGTCGGGTAGTGGCTGGGAGTTGGATTCATTTTTAATGAAATATTTTTTGCAACAATCCTACAGCAGCCCCAAATGGTGGCAGATAAGAGGACTGCCAGGTGGAAGGAAGATCTCCTTCTGCCTCAGCTGTTTTGTGAACTCCTGAAGGGAAGCCCATGAGGTGCACTGGGGCTGGGGGCAGTGGGGAGGGACGTTGACAGGATGGGCAAGGTGGCCAAAGTGGCCAGAGAAGCAAGGTCAATGCTGGCAAGTAGCAGGAGGATAAGACTGACAAAGGCAAGAGGGGTGAGTGTGGGTGCAGTGGGGAACCCCTGAGTGCCAGAAGACAGGGAAGCCTGACATCCCTTACCCAGCTGCAGCCCTGTGCCCAGGCTGGCACCTGCAGTCTTAGGGCAGAGGCAAGGAGGGCACTTGTGGCATGTTGCCTTTGAGGACGCCCCTGCCCTGGCTTTGGCCGCTGCCTACTCCTGAGCAGCCATGCAGGACAGGGAGATGGCTTGAGGACCCTTTGGTGCTGCCTCCCTGGTGCAGGGACATTTGCAGGACATCTGCCATCTCTCTTTGCATTGAAAATCACTCTGCACAGTTGTCCCCTTGTCCTCAGGTCCTAGCAGCACTGCTTCTGACTTGCAAGTGGTGCAATTTCTACATGAGGAGCATCATGCATGTGCTTTACTAAGGCTCATCTGCTGCCTTCACTCCTCTGCTGAAGCCACAATAGGACTGTGCAGGTGACCATGTGCGGCTTCTCTGGGGGTGAATTCATATCTCAGAAGAGAGCTGTCCCTGCTCAGGTCCCACCCCTCTGCAGCCCTGTGATAGTGCCAGTGTTCTTCCCACACAGCCTGCACTAGATAAGCACCACACAGGATGGGTCACCAACACTCCATGGCCATGGTTCTCCCTGTTTGCAGTGGGCTGGCTCCACTTGGGAGCTGACAAAAGGTGGGAGCTTGGCTCCATAAATCCAGTGCTTGTGCAAAGAAATGGGAACTGAGTCCTCTGCAAGGGGACATGTCTGCTGGTGGCTTCCAAGCCCATGGGATGTTGCCCACCTGGACACAGCAGAAATGGTGGGAGATCCCTGCAAAGCCATTCTTCCAGCAACATGCCTTGCTGGGGTCTCTATCCTTGGTGCATGAGACAGGCCATGCTGCTGTTACAATTCCTCCTGGGCACTGGCAATTCTGGTGATAGAAAAAGGTCATGCATGGACCTCAAGAGTGTCACCTTCAAATGGATATGTCAATTCTTATTATTTAGTGCTGATAGAGTGCCCAGAAAAATGGCTGGAAGAACTTCAGCTCAGACAGCCTCTAGAGCACTCTGAGTCACTATCCTTCTCCTCAGCGGCTGCAGGACAGCTGCCTGCTCCCTTCCCAGAGGAGCAGAGGCTGTGAGCAAGAAGCTGCCCATGATACCTGTGCCAAGGGGACTCAGGAGTGTGCAGCTGGGTGGATGCCTGAGTGTGAGGAGCTTTGCAAGATGCTTCTTGCTAGCCCTTCTATTCCTCTGAGCTCTGAAGGAACTGGAAGGCAGGCTGGAGGGACCTCACCAGCCTTCGACTGAGGGCCTGTCTCACATATCCTTCCACAATGCCACTTTGGCTGCCTGGACCCCCTGCCAGCCAGCACAGCATCGGGCACTACTCTGAGCACAGAAATGCCGTCTCAGGGTGGAAGTTATCTCGTGTTCCAGGCTCATGTTGGAATGCCACCTCCATCTCCATGAAAGCAAATGAAAGGGGTTTGATCCAAATTGCATTTCCTCTCGTAGTCTGGAGTATGACGGCACATTAAAGCCTGTAATATTCCACTGCTGCTCTTTTGCATGATTTTTTAATTAAAAAACTATGGAGTAAACAAACATTCTGCTCTGGAGTAGCCCTGCAGAGACCCATCCGTAGGCACATTTACATGCCTGCACTTTTCCAAGAAAGTTTATATCTTAACAACAACAACAGCAGCAAAAATATTAATAATATCACCCACCCAAACAGTTAGTATTGGCTAAAAGTTTGAAGTGAAAGGCAGCTGGCAACCTTCTCCAGCCCGTGAAATGATATTAACATTTTATTATTCTAAGGTGAGCTTTTTGAAACGGAATTTTAAATGTTACCCTGCTGTTCCAGAACACAAAAACCTTTAATTTTATGCAAATGAACAGCGAGGAGCTGAGCGCTTAATGTAAACGAANAAAAAAATTCCCAGGGATTCTTTAATTGCTGTCTGAAATTATGTAAATCCCAGCGCTAGGCAGAACGCAATTATCCCGTGCCCCTCTCTGCCAGCATTGCTAATGTCTAACAAAATATCGGTGGGTGACATTTAGTCGAGGTAATGCAAATGAGAATTAATTTTTTTCCAAGACAAAGGGCAGCTAAAAGATCACCTCATTCATACACGGTGGAGGGGCAGGGGGGGGCCAGAGCTGCAGGGCTTTGCTGGAGGGGAGCAGCGCTGGATGGGGAGTGAAGGACCTGGAAAGTTGGGCAGTGGCACTTAGGGACTGCTGGGCCCAAGCCAGAGTCCTTAAGTCTTTCTTTATCTTTTTATTCTGTCAAGCAATGAAACCCAAGGAGGTGGGGGCAGGCTGTTTGTTTGTTTTTCTTTTTAATTCATGGTCATCCTGCCACAGGGGCAGGGTGAGAAGTGTGATTGAAACCCCCTAATAGCTCTGCCTGGTGTTGGGGAAAGGCAGCTTGTGATTTATCACCTACTTGTGCTGATAACTAGCAATAATTCTATTAAATATTCAGAGTGAGGCTTTTGCAACACAATTATCAAACAGGATTTGTTAGTGCAGAAATGCTTCACGAGCACAAAAAGGTGCTGCAGGGAAAGGGCTTTGCAAAAGGTTTCCCTTGGCCCCATGTTCACCACGCTGGGGTCACCTCTGTGCTTGGAAGGTGGGGGGACAGGTCCTATTTTCACAGCATGAACCAGAGAAGTCATACAGGGGTTTTCCTTCTTTTTTCTTTCTGTTCTCCTTTGTGTTTTTCACTTGTCCTTGCATTTCACAGCTACCTTTGCTTCCAAGGCCACATCCAAGAGCTTGTGACTCTGCTCACCTTTTGAAAGAGAAAAGGAAACCCCAGTGGGAGCTGCTGCAAGGCAGGAGCAGATCTGTGTGAAGAGTGATGAAGTATATGGATGCTCAGAAGGCTCCGGATCAGGGTAAGAAGTGCTTGTGGAATTATCCTTTGAAATGTACACTCTCTGCAGGGAGGCCCCGGGGATCATCCTTGCTGGAGGAGACGGGCTGAGTTGCACCATCTGCTTGGGATTTAGGACAGGCAGAGCTGTGAAAATCTGAATTAAAAATACAGAGTAGCAGGAAATAGTTTCCTCTTGCCCTGTCTTTTTGAAATTATACCATGCAAAACTGGATGGCTGGTGCCACCTGCATGCCACAGAGTTTCTGGTGACAGAGTTGGGTTGCTGGTGGGCAGTGGGAACCCCTGGACCTGCAGACTTGCACCGAGGGCTCTGCTACCCAGCACTGCCCCGTCTAAGCACCACAAAGCTTAGACATGTCCCCATTTTTTGTATTTGGTTCTTGCTGCATCAGCTTCTCACATCTTGCTAAGGCAGCAGAAGAGGAGCTAATGCCCATGAGGAGCCTCAGACCTGGCCAGCTCTCCTGAGCAGGTGCTGCCAGCAGCCTGCAACTCACTCCAGCACCCTGTTTGTGACCGTGGGAGTCAAAGGAGGAACGAATGTATCATCTGTTTCTCATTGCATCCCCTTCCTTTGAGCTGCTGAAGCTAGTGCATGGAGAAATGCATTCCCCTAATGCCCACACCATGACTACAAGCCTGCCCAAACTCTTCCTCAGCCAGGCTGGGCACTCACCAATACCAACGAGGGGATGAAGGGAAGATGGTGCAACTGCATGCAGAAGCTGTCCTTTGACTGTTTGCATACAGACAGGAGCTGTTCTAGGCCTCCTAAAATTTATAATCTTTATAATCTAAGATTCAGACTCTTCAAAGCTTTATGCCTATCTTTAACCCGTAGCACATGCATAGTCTCAATGGGATTTCTCATCTGCTAACAGTTAAGCAGGTACATAAATCTCTGCAGGCCAGGGGCCCAAGGCATTCCCACGCACACATGCACAGGCATTCCTGCGCACACGCGTAATGGAACAGCCGCCGGGAAATGCGCGCCTGGAGCTGTCAGTGTCAGAGCAGGGAGGCACACACCAAGTCCTCGATGCTCATGCCAATCTCCTGAGTGTTTTTTCATCATTTTGGATGCTATGAGGTCATTGAACTTCTGACAAAACCTTAGCAGATCCCTTCACTGTGTCTGTGTCTCTGGGAGCAGGAGGGAGATGACTGCTGGCAGGAATTGTGCTGGAGGTGAGCAGGAGCAGGGAACAGCCATGCACAGTCACAGACAGCACTTGGGTCAGAGGGGGAACAAAGAATGGCTCAGGAAAGCACTGGCATGGAGGTATTTGGTATGGAAGGGAATGTCTGGATCACATCTTTACCTCGCCTTCCTCCCCTTGCTACTAGCCTGGCCAGCACAATGTGCACAGATTGGGGCTGCTCGGCACAGGTGCTTTGCTCCAGCCCAATGTACTCTGTGCAGCCTCCTGTGCTCAAATACTGTCGTGAAGATTTGTTACCAGGTTCCACCACATCAGCTTCGTTCTCACCAATGCAAACTGGTCCAATGGGATCTAGAATTAAACTGATGTAAGAAACCAGGGCAGGTTTTTCGTGGGCTGGTAGAATTGATAAAATGCTGGCTGTGCCAGCCACAGTATGTCCTTCCAACTGACAGTGTTTGGGGGGGTGTTTCTCCAGCTGTTTGCATTTAGCAACACAGTATTTGCAGTGGTCTGGTCTATGAGATTTCACTCTGCAAATCTCTGAGCTTTAATTTCCATGCAGTAGATTTGCCATCAAATGACAAAAAAAAAAGAAAAAAAAAAAAAAGGAATGCTTTTCACATGTTAAAATCATCTCTCTGAAACTTCTTTTTTCCCTCTGTGTAACATTTAAGTCAGATGATTTGACCTTCCATCAGATTACTCTTTCCCCTTCACATCTGGTGTTTGCAGTGTGGATGGCTAGGGCCTCTTTAATTTGGGGTTAGAAAACCCAGGCAAAACCATCAGATGGACAGCAGCATTTCAGAAGCACCTCCTGTTCTGCAGCGTTCACTGTGTTAAGGACTAAACTGCATTCATTTCCCTCGAACATCATCTGCCCACTGCTCGAGTCATGGCCGCTGGAACCGAACCGGCTGCGGCAGGCAGCGGGCGCGCAGGCCACGTTCCAGCCATCGGCGTGCCGCGGGCTGAGCTTGCTCCTGCACTGCACGACTGCCTGTGCCCGCAGTGGCTCAGGTCAACTGCTATTTGTCAAAGGCAGCCGTGGCCGTGGCCCTGGGCAAAGTGCTGATCACAGCACAGCACCCTCTGAACTGACCCAGGCATTTAGCCTTTTCTGAGAAATATTTACAGAAAGGTCAGCAAATGCTTTGTGACAGGATGCTAGCACATCCCTAACCCACTCCTTTCTTACTCCCCACCGTGCCCCGTGTGCCCACACAGCAAACTGGGACTAGGTCTCTTGCACCGATATTTCTTCCTTCACATCACACAAACCCTACCGCAAGCTCCCATAACCCCATCTGTTTCCAGAGGATGCTTTTGTATCAGCCAGATATTTTCATCGTGCCCCCACGACAGTAGGGTTGTGCTGTGTGAAGCAAAACCCTGCTCACCATGCTCTGCTTGCCCTGACCAAAGCCTCCACTGCCCTGGTCCACATCCCCACTTCACCATTAACCTCTCAGAGTCCAGATTTGGGAATTATGGTTGGAAAGGAATGAACAGGACCTGTTACTGAAAATGCTGACAAGAAGGAGGAGGATGCAGTGGGGTTATGAGCAGGATGGCTCTGTGCACTGCACCGTGGCAGAACCAGCTGCCTTTTCCTGATGGCACCAGGTACCCTGGGCTCTGGGGCCAATTGCATTTCCCCATCCTATTGCCAGTGATTTCTTCATTGCACTTGTTTGCTGTTCTCAGTATGACTATGTCCAGGCAGCCACAGCTACTGGATACTCACTGACCTGTCTGCTGGTTCTGCCTCTGCTTTCCTATGCCACTGTCAGCAGTGTTAGCTGCCTGTCCTGACAGCAGCCAGTGACTGCCCATGGTGAGGCAGACAGACAGACATAGCAGCAGCAGGAACCAATCACTCTAAACAGATTTACCAGCTAGAAAGTTCCTTGCAAGAAAATAGATCAGTGAGGGGCACATGGTCTTGAGAAGGAAACAGGCTTACAGTCCCTGAGCCCTCTCCCTGCCCTGAAATGGCCTGGGATTCTAAGCAGATCAGAGTAAAAACCTCCTGGAGCTGGGTAATTCTGCCTCGTTCCGATAAGCCAGTAACCCCATTAATAGAGAGTCTGGCATGGAGGGAGCTGTGCTGGGAAAGCACTGCACCTCAACATACACAGCAGATTAAAAAGGACTTAATCACAGTGCAGCCACCAAGTGCACTACATGGCATTATTCCTCTGAAATAAAGTTGTATATACAGCCTATCTGAGAGCAGCACAAAATAAATAGTTTTAAAATCTGTGATTACTGAAGGTTTGATTTTTTTTTTTAATTTATATTGGTGGCTGAGTTCTGCTCTTGCTCCAAAGGATTAGAAGGATAATTCCATTACAATTTAGTAACAAGATTAAAAGAGCCAGTTATCCATTTATGGGGTCTATGGAAACGAGCATTGGCTTCTGGAGGTCTCAGGCTCTGGGTAGGTGTATCACTCACATCACAGCCACATCCAAATCAGGTTAAGACACAGGCAGGACATGCCTGAGGTGAAAAGGTCTCTGGAGCCACCTGTGCTGCCTTTACTATGAGAAGGGTTTGGGGTTTTGAAAGGGTGCCAACTGGGTGACTTTCTAGTGTGAACGGTCACAAAGTGAAGGAGAAAAGAAAGAAGAGCAGGAGGGAGTGGTCTAGAAAGAGAATTGTTCAAGCAGCTCTCTCAGGAGTGGAGCACCAGTACCATGAATGACAGTGCTCAGGAATCATTCCCCACCCACTGACACCAGGACTCCAGAGCAGGACAAGCCATCTCTAGCATCAGAGGTGAAGGAGACCCAGTACCTATTTGTGGGGTGGCTACTCCCTGGGCCAGAGCAGGTCCTCAAGAAGTGGGCAGCAGGGTGCTGTGTGGTTGTGATGGAGGTTGATAGGTTCTTCCAACTATGCAGAGTATGGGAGAAACACTTATCAGCCAGAGTCTGGAGAGTGCCAAGATTTGGTACACCAGGATCTTGGCATCTTTCCTATCACCACAGCTGGAAGAAGAATTTGTTACAGCTTTCATGGGAAATTTATTTTCTTACTATTTAGAAGCAAATTCCTAAATTCTTGACCCATTTTTTCCATGCAAGTTGTCTGTGATTTTCTGTGTTGCTAAAGCCGTGGCTCTGCAGGATAGGAAAGCACGAGGCCAGCAAAGTGAGTTCCTGAAGGATGTTGAGTTATGCAGGGCACAGGTTTTGTTTCTCATTCCTCCTACCTCACACAGGTAACAAGCACACAGCGTTATCATTATGCACCTGAGGGGCAACTTCACAGTGAAGATCTACCATGCAGTTACGGGGATATTTGATCAGGTGAGTTTTAAAAGTACTTCTCAGGGGCATCGCTAAATTTCAGTTGCAAGGGTACTGGCTGAAAATGGTCACAGCAGAAGAGGCAAACACAGGTGATGTGGAGAAAGGGAGCTGCTCAGCTTTTTAGTGAGTACCGTGTTTGCAGCACTGGTCTAGCTCTGCCCCATGGATTGAAACCTCACTGTCCTTGCCAAAAAATACCATATCAGTCAAGCTACATAGATGGAACTGGCATAAAATGTTCAGGGTTAGAGACCAGCCATCACTGGCATTGTTCTGTGTATGCTCTATAGTGATTAACTGATTAATTGATATTTAATTGATTGCGCTGTCAGAGCAGGACTTTAGCATGTGCTGATTGTCTCGTTGACTGCTACTAACAGGTCTGAGGAGCAATTAGTAGACATTCGTAGGAACTGTGCATGCCAAAGGTACAGAGGCTGCTTTGGTGGCAACAAAGACCTGAGTTCCTGGAGCATGGCCAGGGAGCAATGTGATCATTCACACACAGGAAGGTCTTTCTTCATGCTTCTAAAAGCATTGTTTAGTGAAATTTAAATGTAGCTGATAGACAGGGTAAGAGGTGTCCTCAGTTCAACTTCTCCAGCCACATGCTGTGCTCTGCTCATTTCTTAGCAAACTCCTGGGAAGTGCTTGTGCCATTTTTGCACTGCCCCGTGTATCCCCCAGAGGTCCACTATCCAGGTGATGCCACTGCCCTGAGGAACTGGGGCATACCAAGGATCCATCCCTGTGCCATGCAGAGTAGCAGCCCAGAGAGAAGCAGCAGGTTTGAAGGAGTAACCAGGAGGGGGCTGGGGAGAGCGTGAGCCAGCCCGTGCCTGGTGGGAGAGCTCCATCCCTTGAGGAAAGGTCCTGCACATGTATGGCTCTTCTGCTGTTTGTCAAGAGCTTCTTTAAAGGTCTCTAACTCTCAGAGTTACAGCCTGTAGCAATCTGTCCTTTTCTTCTCAACAACCCCTTTATGGGCTTGTTCTTGTGAAATTTATGGGTTGCTGGGTGAAACATTACAAAACATTACATCAAAAATGTAGAATACATTTCCCAGCCTGAACCAGGGTCTGTGGCAAGTGCTGGATGCTGAGATATGGCTCTGACAAGTCTTTTCTTCACCACGATTTGGGCTCCTAAGTAGTAACAGCCAGCACAGGGAATCCCTCTGCTGGGTCAGGGCTGGCTCACCTGCGTGCCGCCTCAGTGGCTGACAGTGTGAGGGACCAGATTATCCTGTCAGAACAGTAAAGGTGCAGCACACATGACGGAGCAGTCTGGTATTTGAAAGACAGGTTTGGTACGCTGGTGAGCCCCGAGCTCCCCAGGGGAGCAAAACTGCCTGGCGCGCAACTCTGAGCGACGTACATGGGTTTGAAAGGACCAAGAGGGTTTCAGAAGAGCCACCAGACGATTGTAACAACGTTGTCTTGCTGTATTAGTTTAATGTCCACTTGAATCACTGACCTAAAGGTCTGAAAAGGACTAAAGCTAGAAACAGATGATTTTTTCCATGCAACATGACAGAGGGGCTGTGGTCGCCTCTAAATGCAATTTTACGTTCACTTAAGGAAATGCGCCGTTCCTGGGCTACTCTGACAGACAAACCAATATCTGCTCTCCTGGAAGGGGTCAGAGCCCGGGGATTTCGAAGCCATATTGAGTGCGGCTGCGGCGGCGGCGGCGGGAGCGGCAGCGCCGAACCAATGCTACCCCCTGGTGACCGGAGCCGACGGACTCGCTGCTCCGCGCCGCTGCTCCTCACTCCTGCGCCGCTGCTCCTCACTCCTTCTCCGCGCTCCTGCCCTGTGCTTCTCCGCTGACCTTGCTCCGCTCTTTTCCGCTCTCCTTGTCTGTGCTCCTGCCCTGAGTTCTCCGCGTTCCTACCCCGTGCTCCCGCGTCGTGCTGCTCCTCCACGATGCCCTGCGCTGCTGTGCGCAGCGCGGCAGGGTGGCACCGGGACGCGGGCAGCTCCGGAAAGACAGGAGCTCTGGGACAGCCAGCCTGGCAGCGTTTCTTGGACTTTTCCTGTCAGCACTTCGTAGGACTTTTCAGCGCCGTGACGAATCGGTTCCTGTTGCCCAGCACTCCTGCGCCCCACTTCGGCGGTGGGCTTCGCTCTGGCTGTTACCCCTACCCCGCCCAGCAGAGCAGCCACCGGGCTGCGTTCTCACTCCTCAGGACAGGGATGGAGGGTTTAGGCAGAGGCATCTTGAGAACTGAGCAGAGGCACCTCAGGGTGCGGGGGGTGCAGGAGCACCCTGCAAGTGCAGGGAGTGGGTGCAGAGACACAGCCAAGGCCGGATAGGAGGGTCTCACCACCCCTCGCTGCTGGGCACTCTTTGTCAACAGAGCCTGGCAAACTTCTGAGAGGAGTTAAAAGAGGCTGTGCCTGCGTCAGGGCCACAGCAAACCTGCAACCTGGCCTGAGCATGTGCAGCCTGGATCCCACATCTCTGCGTTAGGCTGTTCGCTCTTTGCATCTTGTTAATGAAAAGCATGGATGTAATTTCAATTAAAGATAATTACATATTTAAAGTTAACATTAAATTCTGCACTAAAACAAAATTACATGAAATCTCAGTGTGCAGCCATGCTGCAAGGCGGAATGTGAGGCGAGTGGAGGAAGGAAATGCTGATCCTTTCCACATGTATATCTTGCTGCATGATGCTTCCTTGTCCAGTGAAGTTAAATCCAATCTGTTCTCACACATCACCTTCCAAGGTGGTTCCTCTTGCTGGGTTCTGCTGGGCAGGTCCTGCAGTCACGCAGCTATCATGGTTACTGTGTGGAATTGTACACTTGTTTCAGCTGGAAATGACCTCTAAGATCATTGAGTCCAGCTGCTGATCTAACACCACCATGGCCATCAAGCCATGTCCCAAAGTATAATGCAGATAAAAACACTAAATGCTTTGTGAGTGAGACCACCTGTCAACAGGGGTCTGCTGTCCCCAGCAGCAGGCACAACCTTGACCATGCAGTCAAGTCTCAGCAGCCTCTTACATCTGTGGAAGGAGGCTGAGAAATGCTGCAGCTGGGTAAACTCTGGTGTTAACCCAGGCTCAGGATCCAAAATAAAGCTGGGGAAGTGTTTGGAATTCATGATGAACAACTCAGTTCCCAAGCTATTGAAAAAACTTTTTTTTTGGTGAAACCCAACAAATGGGTTGGTCTCAAAAGCAGTTATCTCAAAATTGGAAACTTTTAAAACTATTCTTTCTAATTCCCTCCCCAAATCCCAAACACAGTGTTTCATTCTTCCAAAGGCAAAAGTTGTTGTTTGGTTTTTTTTTATCCTCAAACATACTGAAAATCACTTGTTTGAGGTGACATAAATTGCTTTTTACTCTTCTCACTCCCTGTTCAACCAGCAAATTAAAGAAAACCCAAATATTTGACCAAGTCAGCACCTGGGTTGAAGCAGCAGGCTGGCACAGCCCAGGATCAAGCGAGCTTGGTACCAGCTCACCAAGCCATTGGGTTTATCTGCTGCTCTGGGTCTTGTGAATTGCTGAATTTCCCCTTCAGATAGGGGAAAACTCTCATGTGTTGGTGGCTCAGCTCAGAGGCCATGTGGGGATTTTTTTTCCTACCTTTATATATTTCCTAAAAATAGATGGGCAGAGGATGAGAAGGTTAAAGCCAGACTAATTCAGGCCAGATTAAAGTCATGCTAATGAGAGCTAGACTTCACTGACTGAGCAGTTCTGTGCCAAACCATGAGCCTAAACTGGGCATATGAAAGCAGAGAGAGGGAAGCCAAGGGCATCTGTGCCCCCATCCCTCCAGAGAAGCCTGAGCTCAGGTCTATTCTCATGCCCTTCTGTGGCAAATCAAAGACATTGTGGCACCATCAAACCTCTTCAGACAGAGGCTTTCGTTTAATAAAACATGAAAATTATTCATAGTTTGATTTAATTTGATAGGAAATTCATGCTGCTCCTGTAATCATTATTATCATTATTGATTATTGCAGTGAGGCTGAGCAGCTGCAGCCAAGGCCCAGAGCCCCACAATACACATTATGCCAAGGGACAAGCTCACCCTCACAGGACATGCTTCTTACACTTCTTAGCCTTAATGGGTCACAAGTATGGTGTTGAAATGGTGGATTTGTGTGGTGTAATGGTCAGGGCTGCCAGCAGACTTCATAACTGCACCAGGAAGCTCATCTTGAGGATGAGAAAAACAAGACATTGAGTGAGCAGACATGGTGCATGTGGGACAGTGAGCGGTGTCACACCAGCCTTGCTGTCATTAAGCTTCGGTGTGAACATCACCTGCAGAGCCCTTTTGCCCCTCTCCTCAGGCCACAGTTGTTTTCCAGCCATAAGAGATGCCTCTTCTCAGTGCACACCAGGAAGGGCCAATTTGCTTCCAGGAGGGAGGGAATGGACAGGGTTTTCTTGTTCCTTGGGTGGACACAACAGGCAGCTGCATGGAGGGGCAGCACTGTGGACACAAGGGGCACCACATGCAGCACAGCACCGTGCTCCAGCACAGAGGTTCCTCCTCCTCTGTTAAATGATTGCAGTTATCAGGCACTGACAAGTGGCATTAAAATTTATTAGCCAGCATAAAGTTTTATTTAAGGGATGGCTGGAGATTTAGTGGGCTCTGTGAGTCCTTACCAAGGCTGGCTATGTCACCTTTCGTAGCTGTCTGTGGGGTGTGCAGGGTGAGTGAGAGGGTCCTGGTTGCCCTGACTCCTGCACTCTGTCCCAAGGGGTCTCCTCCTAGTCCCTTGCAGCACTTGCATCCTACTTGCCCCAGATACCATTCCTGACACTCCAGCCATGCACACACTGCTGCCAGCACACACTCAGTTCTGGTGAGGGACCTCCTCCAGCAACACTTCCATTAATCAGTTTGGCAATCGTGAAATACACTACATGCGTACTGGAGTTTAAATCCTGGACTCACTAATGGTTTACTACCCACTAAATCCCCCTTCATGTTATTTAACTTTTAAACCCAAGGCATATTCCAAATCAAAGAGGCTCTGTGTCACGCTTAGTCCATCTCAAAGAGCCTGGAATTAACATCCCTTCATGGCTCGACAGTGTCTGCTGCAGAGCCACTGCTTGCTCCTTATTAATATTTATGATGGGGAGAGAAAGTTGCATAAATCTCGGTTGAGACTTAATTAAACCCTACTTCTTTTGATTTCTTCTCTTTCAGCTTCAGTTAGTGCAGCCTGCACAACCATCAGATGCTCATCCCACAAAGAACAGCCTGGCATACGTGGTGGCACCCATGAGACTAAATGGGATTCAGTGTCTGTGTACCCCCTGCTCATCAACCCTGACATCCCAGTGCCACTAGCCAGCTTTGCCACCCTGTCCTGGCTGGTGCAGGTTGGAAGCTGTAGAGGCCCCATGGGCCAACAGGAGCCTCAGCTGGCAAAGCATAGCTCAGCCCCAGCCCCTGTGCTTTGGTTTATCTGTGCCTCACGTCTGATCTCCTGCGCGATTCATAAGAAAACAGTTAACGCGCGGCTGACATATCTTTGATACGACGATCATACCGAGGAAGCAGCTTGACCCCTGAAGGCTCCCGCGAACGGTGGGATTGACACTTCACATTGACTTTGCTTCAGGCTTATCAACAAATCTCAGCCAATTTTATTAAAGAGCTGTGTGCGGTGTGTGGGACGCGCCAGGCTTAGACAACTTCATCTCCAGGCGGCTCAGAAACCAGGCAAGGGCTTGGCTCGTTTCCTTCTCATTCAGGTTTTCACTTTACTGGCAAATTTGACTTTACAAAAGCTCCTCATGGGTTTCAGTGAAGTCTGGGAAGTGCTAACCATCCTTAGTGCTTCCCAGCCCTTTCCTGAGGAGAAGGGGAAGGGCAGAGTAGGGGCTGCTTGGGGTTCATGAGGCCTGCAGGGAGCAAGAGGTGACTGGTGAGATAAGTAAGTGTGGCCATCCTGGTCTCCTTGGCAGTGCCCAGGCAGTAAACCACAGCAGGGGCACCACAGCAGGGGCAACACAGAGGCAACAGCTTTTCCATGGACTCGGCTGGGCCAGCCTGTCTGCAGTCACACTCCTGGCAAAGCCAAGGGCATGAGTGATGCCAAGGGACCGTGGCAAGTGCTGGCAGCAGGGGAGTGACACTCTGGCATTCCTAGGGGCTGCAGCCCTGCAGGCTGCTGGTGGACAAGAAGCTTTCACCTCTCTGGAACTGGGATGCTCAACCTGGATAATACCGATTCTAAAATCCCAGCCCAAATCTGGCTGAACCCTCTCAGGTAGACTATGTGGGCAGTGCTGACTTTTCTAAACTCTTTTATTTGGGTTAGGTTCTACCTTTTTTTCTCATTTAATGTGTATGTTGCAATTTTAGCACCAAAAGAGGACTGGGACAGGATCTCCCAGAACAGGAATCAGGGCAGCACACAGCCAGCAGCATCCAGTGCTCTGAGGCATCACTTGGTAATTGTGTCTCTTTTTACTCATGCAAATTTTATCAATATTATTTATATATTCAAAGCCATTTATAAATAATATATACATTTATGCTAAGGTAATTGCCTCAACTAGATTATTTGTCCCAGTTTTTATTGTCTATCCAGATGCTGAATATTAAAAGTATGTTTTCTTGTGTGCATTAGCAGCTCAGAGCTGCCTGTCTTGTCACAGGACCAGCACTTCTGCCTCTGCAGGTTTGGTGAGAGAAGGAGGAGGTGGAGGATGGCTTTGACGAGGGCATAGCAGGGCAAGAGGAAGGATCGTGGGGACCTTGGAGCAGGTGGCCATCCTGACACTGGTGCCAGACCCATGCGCAGTGATGCTACATCAGCTTGGTGCTGCATCAGCCTGGTGCTGCAGCACCGCCGAGCTCCCCCTGCAGGGCGGCAGCCCATGGGCGGGCTCCAGCCAAGAGGGACGGAGCTGCAGGAGAGACCTGGGGGACCTGCCCTAATATCACTCACATCCCCATCTCACCTCCTACCTTTCTCTTCACTTACCAAAACTTGACATCGCAATGAAAAAAGATTAGGAGCATTGACAGGCCTGCAAAGGTGACAGCTACAAAGAAATATGGAGCAATCACATTGTCAGAGTGCCTATTAGGAACCTAAAAAACCTCAGCTCTCCTGCACAAGCAAAACTGATTTATTGCACAGTATAGTTCATGAACTCATCAGTGGTTTTGCATGGAGAAGAGATGGATTTTCTTTCAGATGTTTATGGTGTGAGCAGACTGTCCTGAAAGTTATTGTTTGATTTTATAAATCAGTAGTGCTTGCTAGGGTGAGCTGAGAGCAGGGCTGTGCCTGCAGCTGCAACAGCCAAACTTCATCCCAAGGCCTGAGAAAACACCAGGCCTGAGAAAGCACCAAGCTTCAGAAAGCATCAAACATTCCTCAGCCTGCATTTCTTGGGAATTCCTAGCATGGCCTGGCTAGTTAGAGGAGCACACATATGAGGCTGGGCTGCATTTGCCAGTGGTTCCAGCAGCCCAATGGACACCTGAGTTCCTTTTCTGTCTCCCATAAAGTCAAACCATGCAGCCTTCTGTCCAGCTGCCAGATGACGGTGCAGTGTCACCACATGTTCTCATGGCACATGGCTGTCCCAGTCAGCACCTGCACAGCAGCAGCTCTGGGGGTGCAGCTGCCTAGTGCTGGGTGCTGAGTACTGGATGCTGCAGCTGGTGCTGGCTCCCGACCCTCCTGCTGCAAGAAGGTGTTTACAGGTGCAGATGCAGGCTTGGCTTCCCGACAATGCTGTACTTGTGTTACACGTGTAAATGTTTCCTCTCCAGCATGGGATTACGCCTGGGCTGCCCTGGGAACAGCTGTGGTTTATGTAGATTTTAAAGGTGAACTTTCATGCTCAGTGAAATTTTAAAAGCAGCTGATTTACACATGAATCCATTTCTCGGTGAGTGTCTGTGTAGCTGTTTCTCTTCCTTAATGGTTTGTGACTGAAGAGCTGGGCTGTAAACAAGCAGCTCTCTCACGGAGCAGCGCTGCCTGTGTGTGGCTGAGACCACCCTGCGGGCAGTGCCTGCAGGCAGTATGGGCACAGCAGGCAGAGCCCGTGAGCAGAGTGGGCACAGCGGGCAGGGTCTGTGGGCAAAGTGGGCACAGCCAGCAGAGCCTGTGGGCAGAGCAGGACTCAGGGCTGCCAGGTGTAGGGTACAGCCACACTCAGGGAGAAGTGTTTTCAGGGCATGTTGACAGAGGTGGGAGCTGCTGGACCATCAGGATCATCTCATCAGTGAAGAGTGTTTCTTCTTCATCTTTGTGGTCTGCAAAGGGCTGCAGGAGCTGGACCATCTCACTGTCCTGCTGGCAGAGGGGACATGCTGCCATCCCACCTGCATCATCCCAGGGACTCATCAATCTGCACCATGTCTGGAATAAGGGATCCATGGGCTGACACCCACTGAACACTCTTTATAGCAAACAGTTGATAAATATCTGTGTCTGCAGATGAACTGCTCTGCTCCATCATGCCCTTCTTCCAAGGCCTGTTCCTTCTGCCTGGTTTGGGGCAATGAGGGATGTGATCTCAGGCCTATCCCCTTGCCAGGGACCCTGGCCAGGTGCCTTGCTAGAGCCCTGCCATAGCCAGTGAGTCTCATCACTCTAGTGTGGGCAGGACCATGTGCCCATCTGCCCTGCCCAGAACCTCTGCCTGCTCCTGGCCTTGGGGACCCAGGTCCAGCAAGGATGACCACTCCCATGGACCCGCCACCAGAACTGCCATTGTGGGTGAGTGGTGTCAGAGGAGCAGTGGTGGGAGCACCCAAGGTGTTGGCAGGCATCAGCTGCCCTCAGCTCCATGCCAGCATCCATCCAGCTTGTGCAGCACAGTCCACCAGCTCCAGCAGCCCCATCTAAACCTAAGCACAGCACACAGGTCCCCAGGCCCTCTCTGGCCCTGACCCTTTAAAGACATTCTCTCTTTTTCCTTTAAAAACACAAACTTTAAATGGCTCTGAATAAAATAAAAGAGAATAACTGAACTGTGAAGGGTGATGATTGTATTTCTTTCACTTGTAAGAGAGACCTTTATAACTCTCTTGGGAGGTAAAAAACAATAATGGTCCTTCATGGATGAAGTGCTCTAAATATGGTGTATATTTTTTAAAATACCAGTTCTACAGTTATTGAAACAAATTATTGTTAAATGCATTTACAGCATAATAACTGTGCTAATTTGCTGATAAAAAGCATCCAGCGTTAAACCCCCCATACATTATTTTGTCATTAGCATTTGTTAGCTCCTCGTAGGTATTTTCAGACAGAAGGCTTTGTTCTGTATTTAGCACACGGCCCCGCGCTCCTCGCTCTCCCCTCCCGCTGGGAATTGCTTGTGTGCAGAACTGCTGCTTTTTTTCTTTTCCTTTTTCTTTTTTCCCTTCCCCCCACCCCCCACCCCACAAACTTCATGTTTAAAAATGGAAAATTTATTTCATTTCATTAATGGCCGAGGGAGGGAGAGAAGGAGGAGGGTGAATGATTTAGTGAGCAGCATGTCATGTGCCATGTCAGCAGCAGGCGGACCCAGGGGCAAGTGTGACCCCAAGAGACATGGGGTGATGCTGAGCCCTGGCAGGAGGTGGGTACAGATCCCACTGGGACAGCTGGACCCACATCTCCTGAGGGCTCGACACTGCCACCTTCTGAAGCGGGACTGGAGGTTCTGGTCAGCTCTTACCTACTAAGGATGAGGGCTGCCAGGGCTGACATGGGTACCATAGGCCCCTGTGGGCACCCTGCAAGTGACATTCATAGAGTGGGTGACATGGCAAAGCTCAGACCCTGTGTAGATGGGGAAGGGACACTTGGGCATGGCCATGCCCTGAGGACAGCTCTGAGGATGCAAAGCAGATGGAAAGGGGCAGCAAAGGGCTACAGTGGGGGCCTCTATCCCATGGCCCATCTTATGGTGGCTGCCCAGTATTCTCAGGGTGCCCTGGGGGTGAGTAGGGTCTGGGATGGGTGGGTGTGGGCCACTGTGGTGGGCATGGGATGGAGCAGTGGGGCAGAATGGTGGGGTGGGTGTGAGGTGTGGACATGCACAGAGGATGCTGCAGTTGGTGTAGGCTGGACTGGTGGGCACAGGATGGGGCAGTAGGCAGAGGATAGGTGGGTGGGCAGGGCATGGTGGGTGATCAGGATGGGTCGGTGAGCACATCCCAGCCTGGGAAGACCTGGCAGCCGGCAGCGGTCGGGGGTTTCTAGAGCCACCGTTGCCATAGCAACCCTGCTCCGATCATATCATCGCCAGGAAAAAAGCAGCTTTATTATCAACACAGATCTTCCCAAATTAACCCTTGCACTCCTGCTTGGCTCCAGCCTGGTGCTCCACCCAGCTGAGTGCCAGTGGTGAGATCATGCCCTGCTGGGTTAGTGCAGGCTGGTGGGGCTGTGCTGTGCTCCCAGAGTCAGTGCACTTCTGCAGCAGTGAAATGAGCACTCTGTACCACCCCAGAGAGCAGGAGCATCTCAAGGGTCCTTTCCAGTCATAGATGCTTATTGTCATCCATGTAAGAATCAAAACTGTACTTGATCCATGGAATCAGCATCACTGGAAGTGCCAGTCATGTGCATTGTGTGTGTCCCCGTGCAGCACGGTGCTGGGAGACCCGCTGGGGTGATGGATGGACCAGGAGGAGGGAGGAGCAAGAAACTTGGTCTTAGCTCCCAGCCCACTTACCCCTCCTAGCTCCGTTTAAACCAGGAGATATATATTTCCCTCCTGAAATATTACTGCTAATTCTCTGTATGAATGTTCCCTGACCCTTCCTGTGGCCTCCAGATGCAGCCGTAACAGATAAATAATGATAATGAGCGGCAGGGAGGGAGTCGGAGTGGCGACAGCCACAGGGACCGTGGGAGGAATCTGGCAGAGGCGTTTGGAAAGGGCCTGGGGCTGGTGCCCTCCTGGAACCCTGCTTCACATCACCTCGTGGGGACACCTTGCACCCACTCCACCACCACACACATGCCCTGACCCTTCCAGGTAACTGATGGGCTGCGGATGGAAGGCCTTAGACAAATCAATTAAGATAGCTACTGTATATTGATTAATACCCATAGCTATAAAAATATAATTGATTACCTGAAGAAGAGCAGAGGTAATGCACAGAACAGACAGAAAACCTGTCTGAGGGGTGATCAATACTTACATTCAGGAAACTCACCCAGGAGTATAATTGGACAAAGCAGAATTTGGGCCAAATGGAGCACCGGGAAAATAATTTTGCTAACAACAAGCCATTAGGAAGCTCTCAGGACTGGCTGCCATCCATCCCAGGGTGTCTACAGCCATGCTAGCCCCACTAGCATCTTTTATTTTCATTCTTTTTGGTGGAGGATACAAAACTTGCTTTTTTTCTGACCAGACCAAATCCTGGACCAAGCCTCCTCTCACAGCCCCAGGACTCCCCACAGTGACATGGCAGCCCCAGGGGTGTTTCCCTCCTGCTGGTAACATTTCAGAGGTGCTCTTACCTGGTCCTGCCTGGACCAAGCTAATTGTTACTCACCCCTCAGCCTGTGAGAATCACAACCCAATAGCAAGCCCACCACTGCAGCAGAGCCACTGCCCCACCATGACTGGAGCCCAGGCCTCACCACCAGAGTGGTGGGATCTGAAGTGGGGCAGCAGTGGTGGGCCTTACTGGTCCAAGCCCCTGCCAGGTAATTCTGGTCCTATGGCCACAGTGCTGGCCCAGACAAATGCCCAAGGCCAGGAGCATTGCAGCAGGGCTGGCAAACCTGCTGTATTTTAATGCCCTGGGGAAAAGGCCAGCACCACTTGTGGGGTGTCTGTTCTCCACACTGGGTGCCAGGCACACTCCTGCCACGCCGAGGGCAGAGCGATTAGCAAGACACACAGCAAGATTACAAAATGCAATGAAATACTTAAAATCTGCCCTCCAGACTAAAGTAAATCAGACATGACTTTGACAAGGTGAAACCAAAGTGATGAAACCAATCCATTGTGCTTGGGGAATCGATCTCCCCGGCAGGGAGTAGAGAGGCCATCGATTCACAGCCTCAGCAGTCAGGAATGTCAAGCTGCCTGATCTAAATTTCTATATGCATCACTCCAGATTAAATGATGGAGGAGCACACCGTGTGCAGGCATCCACCTGGCTGGCCTCGCCGAGTGGCATGGCTCGAACACACTGGGTGTGGGAAACCCCAAGAGGGACACACAAGTGGTGGTGGTGCCTCCTCAGTAGTGGCAGGGCAGCACCCACCTGGCTTTTCTTGGACCTCCACAGAGCAGACCTCAGACCCACTGTGGTGAGCGGTGAGCAGCAGGGGGCTGCTGGCAGGGGGGTGCCATGGTGGAGCTGGGTAGGTGTAGGTGTCCCAACTGCTTTTGCTTGCCTGAGCATGAAGAGGGCACCTGCATTACAATCTTCCTGTGAAACCCAGTGTAGTAATTAAGATTTCATTCTTAAAAATTAAATATTTATCTGGAAATGTGATCTCTAGCAGCAAGAAGCTTGGACCTGAGTCAGTATGAGGGCGACCAGGGCAGAGAGCTGACCCTGGACCAAGACGAGAGTCTGGACCAGTCACACATGACATCGCACTGGTGGGGCCAACACCATCGGCTGCTTTGTCACTGTCGGACCCAGAGAGGCCATTAGTTTTGTCAGTGTGAGAATAAAGAGTTGTCTCTGGGGAGAGATGGAAAAACTTGATCCAGCTTCCAGCAGCCCTGAGGGGGTTGTGTTTTACCATTTCTTTATGACTTACCAGCTGGAACACAAACAGGCTTAGCCATCGCGAGTGGCAGGAGCATTTTCTGCTTCCAGCTCCCACGGGGAGCCTGTGACAGAACATCAGGGACTGGTGCAGGAAGCTGAGAAGCCAAAGAACAGATTGAAGGAGAGAGGGAAGCTGGTGGTGTTCTGTCGTGATAAATCCAAAACACTTCTGGCATGTGCCCGTCCCACCCCCGCTCCCACCAGGCAGAGTCTGCACCATGTCCCAGGAATGTGCTGGGATGGGCATTGCAGAAAACAGAAGCATGACTGAGAAAGGTCCAGCTCTTGAACTGGCCTTGGATTATCCCAGTAAGGCACGGCAAATGGCTCCCAGTATCCAGCTGGGATGACTGCTTTCATGTATGCAAATAAATCTGTGTTTCTGGACTCATCAAAATCCCAGAACTCATCAGAATAAATATGGTTTGCCTCAATTTTGTTTTCTTTTTTCCAACTGCCAAAGGAGTAACTTGCTCTTTTTCAACAGTTCTGTCTCAAGACTTATTTAACCCTTTCAGTGTAGTAACTTGACCATAAAAGAGATGATGAGCTAATACACAATGGTAGTTAAAAGTGGATCTGACCTCTGCCCCTGCTGATAACAGAGCTGCAGCCATCACTGGACCCCTTCCAAGTCACCAAAGAACCTTTTCTTTCTTTCTGTCACTTTTGCTGCTTTATTCACAGATGTCACATATCTCTGACAACATCCGTGTGTGAAGAGTTACTCAGCCCCAACTGGCTATCACGTCCTGGGATGTGCCACCCCGGTTCAGGCAGTCTGGCAACTGTCCCCAGGGCTAAACAAGGTTACAGGGCACCATGGGGCCAGGCACTGGGGGTCCCAGCCCTGGCCATCGGCTCAGCCCCTCAGTGAGCTCTGCAGAAATGGCTGAGAGCTGTGTCCCAAGGGAATGTCCCTTTGGGGCTCTTTCCTGTGAGTAAGTGGGGTGGATAGGGCAGTCGGGAGCCTACAGGCAGATGCCTGAAAGAGATCTGCAAAGCTTTTCTCAGAGTCTGCAGCCCTTGGAGAGGAACCCACATGTGATGGACGGGGAAAGCAGGCTGATATCAGTCAAATAATTCCTCTCATTAGTCTTCTGTAAAGCAGGAGATAAGACAGTGAAAGGGACATCTGCTCCTTCGGCTCTGCCTTGGGTGGGGGTTTCCTGCAGTAGATTTGCCAGTGCCAGAGGACTTTCCCGTGGGAGGGGTCCCTGCATCAAGTGCAGGTACAGCTCCATTGCCCACACACTGCCCTGGCAGCCCCACCAAGTGGTGCAAGCTCAGAGCAGTGGCATCATCCCACTCAGGCCCCTGGGAGCCAGGGACCCGTGCCAATCTGTCCTGATTTGGATGGGATGGAATCCTTGGCCAGACAGGAGCTGCAGATCATCAACAGCATTGAGTCAGCTGATGCAGGTGCCCCAGGTTGGCTGCAGGTATATTCCAGACCACAAACATCCCACTCAGTATAAAGGAGGAAGTTCAGTGAGAGTGGCTCCTCATCTTCTTCTTTCTCTTTGTTTTCCTCCCTCTTTCCCCCATCCCTGGAGAGGGTTCCCCACCATTCTGCTGCTGTTGGTTGCTTTCCTGTTTTTTTTTGGTGACTGCTCTGTATTCACTGGGCTCAGTATAACTTTATCTTGGCTTTAATATCGGTAGTTTATCTTGGCATTAATATTAGTCTTGCTGCTTAATCAAATCTGTTTTCATTTCTATCCATGGATCCCCTCTCTTTTTCCTGATTTCCCTTCCTGGATGGACAGGGATCATTGGGTGATAGAGCAACTGCTGCAGTTCAGCCCAGGATATGGGCAATGTGTGGTTACAACCTCAGGGATAGGCTCAGGGTGCCTGGCAGGCACTTCGAGCCTGGCTTCATGGGCAGTGATGGCTCTGGCTTCTGCTCTTGAGCACGCACAGTCCAGCAGGTCATCCACCAAAGGATTGGAGAGTTGCCCCCTGCTTGGCAGCCCTGTGCCAGTGCCTGGACTGCCCGACTGAGCCCCACAGAGCCCATGAGCCACCTCTGGCCACCACCAGGCATGAAATAACAGCAGTTGCAGGCTGCATTTTTTGATGTAGGTATTTTATATGTTGTTCCCATTCCAGGATATATGAAATTCTTTCTTAGAAATGCTTTTAAAGAGACACCCATAAAGCAAGGGTTGATAATTGTAGCCCAGTGGCAATGCACACACCTGGGCATGGCCTCACATGACCCACCTGGAGTACTGTGTGCAGTTATGGAGCCCCCAACACAAGAAGGACATCAAACTGTTGGAGTGAGTCCAGAGGAGGCCACAGAGATGATCAGAGGGCTGGAGCACCTCTGCTGTGAGGACAAGCTACAAGAGCTGGGGCTCTTCAGCCTGAAGAAGAGAAGGCTTCAAGGAGACCTTATAGTGGCCTTCCAGTATCTGAAGGGGACCTACAGGAAGGCTGAGGAGGGACTATTTACAAGGTCTTGTAATGACAGGATGAGGAGTAATGGGTTTGAACTGGAAGAAGGGAGATTCAAACTAGATGTTAGGAAAGGGATTTCTACTGTGAAGGTAGGGAGACACTGGCACAGGTTGCCCAGGGAGGTTGTGGATGCTCCCTTCCTGGAAGTGTTCAAGGCCAGGTTAGATGAGGCACTGAGCTATCTGTTCTAGTGGGAGGTGTCCCTGCCTATGGCATGGGGTTGGAATTGGATGAGCTTTGAGGTCCCTTCCAGCCTAAAGCATTCTATGATTCTATGACATCTGTCCACTCTCAAAATAGCATACCTGAAATGATCCCAGTTTGGTTTCAACATCTATCAGGAGTTGTGAGTTGTGCACAGCAGTTGTCTGTCAGCAGAGCTCAAAGGGATGATCTGAGTACTCTGTGAAACCAAATCAGTGTTAGTACAGCTCCAGACACAAAAAAGTGGAAAGGTAGTACAGTTAAAGAGTTTAACAGCTTGAGAAAAGCTTCTCAAATGTTTCCTTATTTTTACCCTCACAAAATCCATTTGTGGTTATTTATAGCACTCCTGAACTAAACACACACTGACAAACCCACCTGAAGGAAGCAAATAGGCTTGGTACATGATAATTGTTTATGCAAAATAAACTGTCACTGCTGCTGTTTGGCACTCATCTCTGTCAACAGTATTTTAGCAATGCTCCATTTTCTCTATGAATTATTTTGTTTGCCATTATGAGACACAAAATACCACTGAGCACCCACACCGACTCCAGCTTCCCACTCGCTCCCATCGCGAGGGGTTTTTTTGTACTACCTGAAAGCTAGTTTCAAAATTTCATGTTTGTAGTTGCAGATTAAGTAATATTAAGCAGCATTATACTTGAAAGATTTGTTTCCAAGTAGCAAATAGATTCCCCATATTATTCTTTACTGTAAGTAGTTGTTGTTATATCTTATTCATCTGGAAAATAATTTCAAACAGCCATGAAAATAGTGGATTTCTCTCTGTTAAAATGATAGTCAGAGCCTGGGCTGCTGACATATAGTAACATGATTCACTTGGACAGTTACTGACTGCACATCCAATTCATTTCTTCTCTAGAGCACCAAGTTATTATCTGAAATGCACAAGGTGTCTGGGGGTAACATATGATCAGCCAGGGACGCTTTTGACGGCTTGAAGAGCAATCAATAAAAATTGTCTCCAGCAGTTTTGTAGAGTATGGAAGTTGGTGGTGAAATGAAGTGATGGAGATTAACTAGTGGAAGTCAATGCCCTGGTGCTGTGAACCCTGTTTTTTAATTAAAGATCCAAAGCTGCTTTTCACTTGAATAGGGTTTGCTTTTTTTTCCTCTCCCCTGCCTGTACCAAATTCGGTGCTGAAGGATGTCTTTCCTCCACGTTGTGTTTGGGTGTGTGTGTTCACTGTGTCACAGCATCTACCCCAGCAGCTGTGCTTCTGCATCCTGGCTGGGACTAATGTGAGTAGCTGACTGGGCACTGGCCTAGCCTGAGCACCCTTGTTCCCCCACCCCGTGGGGACAGTCACACTTTGCTGTTGTGGACAGTTGTAGTTGTTCACTCCTTGGAGATGCATTTTAAGATAAAATCTTGACAATCCTATTAACCAAATTGGTATCCTTGCTCCCAGCTCCGTAGCCCAGCTACACCCTTTACTGACAGCTTTTAGTTCACCCATGACAAAAAGGACCTATAAGCTGCTGGTCTTATATGACAATCATTTTATTTACATAATGATGAATCTGAGTATAACTGAGGTTAACGCAATTTTTTTCCATTACCATTAGTTGTGTGGGACTGGGCTCTGTTTGCCTTGCCAGAGACTGTTTGGTTTGTGTTTGGAGTGTGTTGTACAAAGCCTGATGGTTCTTGATGGCTTAGCTGCACTGCAAGGGAAGGTTGTATCACTGAGATGGGTCGTGGCAATGTCACTGGAAGCACCCATCTGCTCCCAGCAAGCCAGGGACAGCCCTGACCTGCCAGCCCTTGGGAAATCCATTTGCCTTTTAACATTTCTCAGTGGAGTGTTTTTTTTAAAACACTCTGTTAATTTTCTTCCATTAAGTGGGCTACAAAGCTATATGGTTTTTTGATGGTGACAGAGTAATAAACACTTAAGGACTTGTTTACAAAGAAATAGTTATTGTTTGCTAAATAATTTTAATGGAAAGCAACGAAGCTCCCTGCTGGGGTTTAGTGCAGGACTGCTGTGGATGCAGGGTGGGCAGTCCCAGAGCAGCAGGCTCTTTGCTTCTCATATGCCAATTACTGCAGCACAGAAAAGGTTTTCATAACAGAACCAGTGCCCAAATATCAGATGATTGCATGCTTTAATGCAAATCTTTCCTCCCATCTATTCAATGTCTTTCCTGCCAGTGCCTTTTTTGATATTCGGATTTCTGTGATGGCATCTTTCAAGCTTGAGTGCTGAGGCTCTGCTCCTACAATGAGGGTGCATGCAGGTTAAACCCTCCAACAGATGCTGCTTTACTTGACTCCTTCCCAGCAGAGTGAGGACTAGGTCACCTCCAGCAGAAACCCTGAGCTGAAGCCTTTGCAAGCTGAGCCTGGCCCAGCTCTCACAGCAGGTACCAGCCCCACAGCCTGGTGGCTTTGGCAACTCTGGCTCTTCAGCAGAGCTAGCTGGTGCCTGTTGTCTATTCTGGGGGCAAAATAAAGCAGGGGATGTGCTCCTGGTTCACTCAGCCCTTCCGTCTCCCTGTTTCTGCCCAAGTGCTGTCATGGCTCTGTCAGGTGCTGGGCTGCCTGCTCCCAGGGTCAGCCCATTGCCTGCATGGTGCCACAGCAAATTATCCTTCACAGTAGCACAGTCTCACAGTATCACCAAGGTTGGAAGAGACCTCACAGATCATCAAGTCCAACCCTTCACCACAGAGCTCAAGGCTAGGCCATGGCACCAAGTGCCACATCCAATCCTGCCTTGAACAGCTCCAGGGACGGCGACTCCACCACCTCCCTGGGCAGCCCATTCCAGTAGCCAATGACTCTCTCAGTGAAGAACTTTCTCCTCACCTCAAGCCTAAAATTTAACCTTGGATAAATTGCTGGGGTTTTGGACCATCACAGAATCCAGTCCTCTGAGTTCAGGTTTTATTCCAGCAAAGACATTTACAGACACTGGATAAAGTAAATGGCAGAAGCAAAAAGGTGAATTATGGTTTGGATGTGGCAGCTCATGGAAGTAAACCAGGAAAATTGGGTCCATGTCCAAGACCCTAACAGGAATGAAAAAGTCACCAAAAAAGAAACCTCTGCTAGTTCAAATGGCAAGTGAATGGGAGCCTGGGCTGCCCCTGAGGACTATGAAGCATGTGGGACTATTATAGTTCATGCTCCCCTGAACAGTATCACTATAACTGCACAGACCCACACAGGACCAGAGGATTCATGGCTTTAATCCAGGGCCATCAGGCCATGGTTTGCCTCAGAGCATCTGAACATCTTCCTTATTGAAATGAGGGATCACACTGCTGCTGTGACTTCTCCCCAGAACTGCTCAAAACCAGCAGAAGGAAGCCCCAGCTTCCCCTTCCCAACAGCTGGAGGAAAAGCAGGGAAGACACAGGTTTGAAATTGAAAGAAAGAAATCAGTTTAGTTATGAGTCCAACACAAATATTGTCAGGGCCAGCAGTATCTGCATCGGCCAGGCCCTGGTTGAAGCCGCCCATATCCAGCCCAGAGGAAGGGAGCAGCGAACAGTAAAACCCTCTAGGATTGCAGGAGCAGGAGCTGCTGGGGCTGCAAAGCTGCCGGGGCTGCAGAGCTGCCTTGTCTGGAGCCAGAACTTGGCTGTTCCAGGCCCACTTGCTGGCACGAAGCCCAGCGAGGGGCATACAGCGGAGAGGGCGATGCAGCAATTGGTGTCCCAGCCCAGCCCCACAGCAGCGCCCCGCTGTGCCACGCAGCATTAACACCCCCCCCTATTTCACACACTTACCCTAATCCACCAGTAAGGGCTGGCTGCTGGGCTCGAACTCCACCGCTTGCTTTAATAAGAAATGTATAAAAATAATAAAAATGGAAACTCATGGATATTATTTGTCAAGTGTGTGCCTAGCAACTCCCTGTTATTTCACATATCGTTCTAGTGGGAACATAAGTAAAACACATTAGCAGTAATTTAAAGTTGCTATGTGCATTGATTATTTATACCCTTACATAAAACTCCAGTCTCACTGTGCAGCACACCAGCCTTGATAAACTGTGTATGTTAAATCACAATCTCCGAATATGTGGACAGAATCTCCAGGCGAATATTGTAGCTTTTTTTTAATATATATAGAGAGAGATAGATCCACTCTTTGGTAGTGACTTGTTTGGTTCAAGTGCATCTCTAAATCACACTGTACACATAAATAATAAATAAGGGAGGCTCATATCCTTAACATTATTCTCATGTCTTATTAAACTAATATTTCAAAAAAACTTTTATTTTTCCTTTAGTTGCAGGTCACTGCTAAAGTTAAAACAAAAACAAAAAACACACAAAAAAATTACAATCCAGCCCTGCTGCTTCACAGGAAGAATGCAAGAGTCCCTGGTAAAGCACAGGCATGAATGATTATTCTAATTGCCTGGAGATGCCTTCTGAGAGATGGAATAATTAAGCGGTGAGATGATTGAGACCTTCGGCACCTTTGTCTGTGTTCCACTTCAGGCCCCTCCCGCCCCAGGCACGGAGAAGAAAAGGGCCATTTTCTGAAAGCATGTTTTATTTTTCACTTCATCACTACTAACATTTTATTTGATTTCTTGCCATGAAAATCTTTCACTGCGTCTGGGCGATTTCTTATGGCCCTTTGTGCGCTGCTTCCTTCAGGAGAGGGAGAGCAGCACCGCGGCAAGGCCGAGGGACCCCGGGCAGTGCTGGGATGCTGAGCGGGAAGGCGAGGCTGGAGCCAACGCCTCTGGAAAAACCAAGCTGCCCGCACAGCGGTGAGAAGGTCTGGGCACGCCTTGCACATGCCTGTGCACCATGGTGTGTGCCCGAGCTGCCCACCTGCACACATGGGCCCCTGCCTGTGTGCTTCAGCCTGGATTTGCCTGGATCTGCCACAAAACCAGCTGCAAGTGCCCCTGTGCAGGCACCCACCCAGTGCCATCGATGCCCCTGACTGCACACAAGGGTCAGGTGCTGACAGCATGCAAATGTTCAACAGTGTTCACCTGCCTGTGGGGGCACCCAGGCTCCGGCAGCACCCAGTGCGCAGCGATGGCCACTCCGTGCAGCCCCGCGCTGTTTGCACAGCACCCTCGGCTTGGGGTTGCGATGCTGCGGATAAACTGCTGGCACCACGGGGGAAATTGAAGTGGCAGACCTCCAGGCCATGCTTTGCAAAGAGCAAACCCCGTGTCGGTGCTGTATGGCTATTGCAGCGCCCAGGGAACCGCCGGCAAGCGTGCGGCGACCCAGGCAGTCGGGTGCACTGTGCCAGGAGCAGGAGGGAAAACGGCAACTGGGGAGGCAGCCGACGGTGTTCAGCTGCGGCCGAGCCAGCGACAGCCACGGTGTGTGCTCGGGAGGTGGTGTGTGAGCGTGCCCGCAGGGATGGGCACGGCTCTGCCAGTCAAACCAGGAGTAAACACAATGCATCAAAATTTGCTGGGATTAACATCCTAAACACCTGCTGGAGCAGGGGTAGTATAGCAGGTGACAGTCACCAGGGGATCCTGCAGCAGAGGAGCCTGGCATAGCTGTAGAAAGTTGATTCTGAGAGTTGGCAGGTCCTGTACCTGGGGCTGAGACAAGGCTGGGTGCCACTGGGGGCATTTCTGCTCTTCTCTCAGGTTAGGGTGGTTCCCACCGTCCAGCCAACCAAGGGGCTGCTGGCAGGCTCCTGGCTGGACCACTTTTGTCAGGAAATGTCAGCTGATCATAAGCAAGATGTTTTGTAGGAACTTTGTGTTGTCTGACAAAAATTTCTGTGGAAAGGAAAATTAGGGATGGTGTTGGGGGGGTGTGAGGTTTTCCTGATAAGGTCAAGCATTCAGCCTCAACCTTTTCAGAGAAGAACATTTCAATTTTCGAAGCAAGTGATTTCTGCTGACCTGAAACTAGACTTTTCACATAATTTTGTTCCAGGGACGATTCCAGAATGTTCTCTCCTCCTCTCATTTAGAAGCCAGCTCCTCTTCCAGACCAGCTTTAACCACTCTCTCAGATGGCAAGGGCTGGCATTCCATTTTGCATTGGTTTATTGCCTGGTGAAAGGGTCTTCTGTTCCTCATGGGGCTCACTATTTTTGCTGTAATGCAAATATTTTAAGATGTAATTTATAATAATACATGATAATATTATCGAGGGATATGTGAGTCCCAGTTAGAACTGCACTTGTGTGACATTAAACCAGGTAGGGGCTGCCAGGGGAGATGGATGCAAACCTGGATGGAACTTCAGCAGGTTGTCAGTGCAGAGAAAACGGTCATTTGCATAGCCCTTTAAAATGAGGTTTGTTCCTTCCCATCCCCCTGCTCTACTTGCAGGGTAGGGGATGCTTTCCTCAGGAGTGGGCATGTTAGCTGCTCTGCCTCTTACCCAGCTGTGTGAGGCAGTAGGGCAGCACAGGGTATATGAGCAACAGCAGACATCAGGAGTGATGGCTGGGGGCAGAAAGCTATGTAAGAGGACATCGTGTCCTCATGCCTGTGCATTTGGGTAGCTCAAAGGAGCAGTTTCTCCAGTGAGAGGCAGTGCTGCCATCTGATAAACCCTTAAATCACTTTATTAGGTGCTCTGGGCCTCAGGCTGGTGTGCGGCTGCCTTAGGGGCTGGGGATGGTGTGTGGCAAGGTGGGCCTCTGGTCGGTAGGCAGAAGGTAAGCTGTGAAGGTGAGGTGGAAGGAGGGACAAAGCTGGTGTGAGTCTTGGGTAGTGCTCAGCTGGCAGTCTTGGTGCAGAGGCCACATGCGGTTTGCTTATGAGAAGAGTCTTACAATTTTGTTCTAGATAGTAACAAGTTGTTTCTCTTAGTGAGATCCCCCAGGAGCGTAGGAGTCATCTCTCCTGGCCTTCTGTGAGGTTTCACACCTACAGATCTTGGTGCAGGGCAGCAGGTGGCCATTACCCGGAGCCCCCAGCTGTAGTGAGCTGAGGCTCCTGCCCAGCTTTCTTGAGCTCAGCTGCTGGGTCCTCAGGTCATTGCTGGCTTGAGCAGAAGAGGAATGGCACCTTCGAAGCATTTGGTGTTTCTTGTTGCATGGCCGTGGTTTTGGGTAGTGGCCCCCTCCCCAGCCTGGCGCGGCTGTCGGCACAGTGACATGAGAACAATACTTTATGTAAATAACTTCCAAGCAGAGTTACTCATTATTAATGCAGACAGTTCTGAAGGCAAAAGCAAACAGCATTTGGCAGCAAGAACTTTTAATGAGAATGTCATTAAGGAATTCAGACTGCGAGCCACAGAGTGATTCCTGGTGCACCCAGCTGACTTCCCTGCCTTCCCGTTTCTTTCCTGTCCGCTAAACAAAAAAATGTCATTTGTTTTTATAACCTCTGAAACCAGGCTTTCTCTCTCTCCTTTTATTAACCAATTTATTAGCAGGACAAGAGCAGCCAGCTGGAGTTGGAGGGCAGTGCCCTGTGAACCCTCTTTTTGCAATCGCCCTCATTATTTATTGCTATCAGACATCAACGTTTCTATAAATTAAGCCTTCTCATCCCAAAGCTGCCCTGTGGGTTTAAATCAATACAGTACATCTCACATAACACATGCTTATTAATAAGCAATGGTTTGAGATCATTCTGCATAGCATTGCTCCTTAGCCTGGCAGGTGCTAAAACGAGGTGAGTGGGGAGGGACAGAGCAAGACCCAATACAGAGGAAGCTCCTACTGCCCACGGGCTGGGGCTGGGGTGGCCTCAGGATCTGCAAGGACCTTAAACCCAAAGTAAAAACTGGGATTTGGAAGTGTCAGAGAACAGCATTTCTGGTCTCTGGAACATATTGGCACTTCAAAATGCATTTTCCTCTTGAGTTGTAGCAAAACTTCAATATTTACCATAGAATAAGGAGGAAAAAAAATCTCCAATGCTTAATTTTGAAGCATCTGAACTGCCTTCTTGATAACATAAAATTGTTTCATTATGTATAAAAATGTGTTATCAAATATAACATGCTATATATTATAATGCTAAATATTTAATACTGTGTGCAATTTTAAGCAAAAGTAATTTGAGTAAGAGCAGTGAATGCATTTATTTTTAATATTTTACATTATCAAATCAAAATTTTCAACCAAATATAAAAAGGAGAAAAAAATTGTTTAATCTTTCTCCCATCAAAGGTGTCATCAAAACTGACATCCCCAAGAGTATTTCCATTTCAATGAAAATTCTTTCCTTGATGGAAAACTGCTCTCCTTAAAAATAATAATAAAAGGGAAAAGGAAAGTGTTGGTGCCCTCTGTGCTGTTGCCTGACAGCTCTGTGGGGTGCTGAGCTCTGCTCCTTCCAGGGGAGCTCTTGGGTGACCCAGCCTGAGGGCCAGCTGGCACAAGTGTGTTTAATCAAAACTCCTGTCTTGTTACTTGCACTGAAGGCAAAACAGTTTCTACCTGCAGGGATTTGCTGGAACAGTGAAGGTGCTCAGGCAGAATGGAGGGGATGGAATGGAGCTGAGTTTGGGAGGCTGTGCGCAGCCGATGCAGAGCTGGGGGACCCAGGGCCAGGGTGACTCATAATGGCAGCAGGAATGTGTGCCTGCTTCTGCTGCTTCCTCCTTTGCTGCTTTTAGATTTAATCATTCAGATGCTAAACATAAATATCATTTTGGTGTTGTTACCAACTGGGATGTGGCTCAAGCACTGGTGATAAAGGAAGCTTTAGCTGCATATGCACCAGCCCTAAGTGTACAGCTGTATTTGACTACTTCTATTTGCTGCTGATTGCAACTTTTCTGGGCATGGGAGTGGTCCCATTTCTCCCCTGCCCTCTGAGAATCATCTCAAGTTTTGCTGTGTCTCTCCCCTAGAAGAGAGTGCTGGTTTTGCCTGTCATCAACTCAACAGGGTTGTTACTGAGACAGATCTAAATGCAAAACACTTGAAGCGATTCTGCGAGTGAGCTGCAGAAACTGAAACCCCCTCTAAGTTGCCTGTTCTAGGATCACCTCTGTGCCGCGGGAGGTGTCACTGCTTATGCTTTTCTGGTGGTCCTTATAAAAAAAGACTCCATATGTTCAATCCCACCTTCCTGGGAAACAGGCTGGCAGAGAGGGGGCAACACCTCGGCTTTCCCCAGCATCTTGGTGAAGCTGTGGACAAATCACATGCTGGGTTTTCACTAGGATCAGCCACAATTTGGAAACTCAATTCATCTGATCCAACACAATATCCTTCTCTGGATGTAGTTTTCATTCTTCTGTTTTACTGGAGATCTTGATCTTTTCTACTGGACATTTTAATTGACCGTTTTTTGTCCCCAGGCTCTGACCTGAGATTTCTCCACAGAGCCGAGGGAGGTGATCCGTCCCCGTGATCCGTCCCCGTGATCCGTTCCCAGACCGAGGGCCACTGCCAAGCAGCAGTGGGACAAGGCTGGAGGGTCTGAGCAGGGTCCCAGGAAGTCGGAGTGAGTTTCGAAGAAATGTGGGATGTCCCGGGGCGTGCTTAGGGAGCGATCTCAGCGTGGCCCGGATGGGATCTGGGGTTCCCGGGATGGTCTAGGGGTGTCCCGGCAGGCCCCGAGGTTGGATCCAAGGGGCCCCGGGTTCGGCAGCACGGGGCACGCAGTGGCCTCCAACAGCGCCACCTGGTGGGAGCTGCTCGCTACTAGCGGAGCGGAACCCCGCGGGAGATCAGGGACACCGTTGGCACCAACAGCGCTGGGGGACACGGGGTGACAAAGGCGTGCACGGCACAGTGCGCAGGTCACCCAAGGACGTGTTGTGTTTCCCTCCTTTCCCCATCCCCTGTGTGTCCCTCTCCCCGCCTCTCCCGGCCCTCCCGATTCCGTCCTCAGTCGGGAGTAATTTGCGGGTCGTTCGCCCCCGGGAGCTGCAGGCTCTGCCCAGCCGTAGCTTTGGCTGCTGACAGGGTTTCATTGTGCCCGTCGTGCGAACCCCACCGTGATGGGAACCAGAAGCAAAACCAGCTTCACTGGTTTCAGAGCCTTCAGCTCTGAAAAGAGTTGCACAGCCTTTACAAGGACATCTTTAGAAGTCACAAATATTAGCATAAATACTCCCTGCAAATAGAAAAGGAGCTCTACAGCTCTGCCACACGAGTTGTTCTCTCTGGCACAATGCACAGCACGATCACTGCTTGGGAACAGCCCTGCATTCAAAGAGCAGTCAAAAAAACCAACTTTTTCTTGTTAAAAATAATTATATCTTGTCAAGTTCAGTGGCATCTGCAAAATATCTGTTAATCTAAATTATATGATACTTACAGAGCAGAACTAGAAGCTATACTGATGGTGGTTTTTTTCTCACTTTTAGAAATTGAATTAACACATTCATATAGGCTGTGCTCTGCTCACAAAGGAGTTGCAGGAGCTTTAGGAATTGACCTGTCCTGGAGGTCTGCACCTCCAGGGACAGACCCACTCCCAGTGTGACACCCGCCCTAACACAAAGCATCACCTCAAGGGAAGATACATTCTTGCTGAGCAGCCCAGGCCAGGGGATTCGTGGTTGCGGCCTTTGCAATGGGAGCAGAGCTCTCCCCTAGGCTGCCTCACACCACCCAGTCTTGTGCTTCCAGCTCAGGGCATGGCAGGGGAACCCAAACAAGTATGACAACAATGCCCAGCCCTTCAATCTCAAAGTGCCTCTTGGCTCAAAGACCTCCTCAGACTGGTAGGGCTCTGTTTGCTCATCCATGACAGGCTTAGGGGTTTAAAGATAAAGCTCTCAATTTTTTGCAGACCCAGTGCATGTGGGCAATGGCAAAACGTATACAGCTTCTCTTTGCTGTGCAGCAGACACTCCTTCCTGCCCACGACTTATGGGGCACTGCCTGTACCTCTGCTGGTAAGCATCTAAATATCAAGGGGGGCTCCAGACTTCAGAAGAATCCTTCAAGGAGTCCCAGTTCTCTCCCCTTCTGCTTCTGCTGACTGGAGAGAGCCATTGTACGTACGGAGTCAGGGTGCCTGGAACATAAAGGCTCTGGCAATAGCAGGGATGTATGAAAATACCTGGTGCTATGAGTCCTGATGAGCCTGTGCACGCGTGCCAGGGAAGCAGAATTTGGGAAGGGCCAGAGGAATGTGGTGACAAGCAGATTAAAAACACAAAGCCGCCCGAGCTGCGTGCAGCCACTGGGACTGCACTGGGAAGAGCCAGCATTGCTACCCAGAGCTGGCTGCAGCTGATTGCCAGCCTCAGCAGCAGCACAATGAGCCCTGGCACAGCCACCAGCCTCCTGGCACCTCTGCTCACCAGCTCTATCTGCACTCGCACATCTGTGCCACCGCCGCTGTGTGCCAGCCTGGGGGAGAGCCAGCCCTGCCGTCGGGCAACATCCACAGCCGCCATCCTCCTGGGCTCCCGCCGCGCGCAACACGCTGCTTAGCAGCTGAGGACAAGGGCTTCTCCTGGGCCGAGTGGATGGGAGAGCCTTCAGATCGTGCTGTGCCTGGGTGCACCCCGCCCTGGTGCACGGGCAGGGGCTGTGCCGCGGCACTGGCATGGGCCAGAGTCAAAGAGAGGTGTGGGCAAGGGGAGCGGGGCTTTGGCTCGGGTGTGCTGCTCATTATCAAAACCTGTGAGACATTTGTTAGCTCGTTAGCACTCCCGCTCTGGATGGCTGCTCGCAGGCTGGCGCAAGAGCACAGGCATGTGGCTGTGGTGCTCCAGTGGCACCAGCTGCTCCAAACGCAGCGGTGCTGGGCACCTGAGTCAGGGACACTCATCCACTTCTGGTGTTTCTGGTGCAGCAGCCTGGAGATGAGCTTGCCCTCCTCAGTATGACCGTTGTTCACCAAAGAGCAGAAAGCAAAGCCAGCTGCTTCTTCCTCAACTGGAGACATCTAACAGAGGTGCAGGATTTGGGTCCACTATTTGCAGATGCTAATCAGCAGCAGGAGGAACTGCAGATCCCAAGGAGAGCCCTTGCCTAAAAGACCTTCCACTCTCCAGTGTTCTGTTGTTCTTTCCATGGTCTGTGCAGCCATGGGATGTGCTGCTCTCACAATGGGAACTGAAGCCAAACTGGAGGCATGGTGCAGCTCTCTAAGGTAGATATGCATGGTCAGAGAGTTGTGGAGTCCCCTTAAATTCTTCATTGATGCTCAGTTGTGACAGAACAATATCAATGGGGAGACCTTCCTGGCGAGTGTCAGGAGCTTCCTTCCACGTCAGGGATGGCTAGGCCCCAGCAGTTCCTGGAAGCACCTAGAACTGGGTGATGGTCACACTTTGCTGTTAGCATTGCAGTGCCTGGCCTTGAGGCACCCAGCCTGAGGGACATCACAATGATTCCTTTCACTGCTGTCACCCAGCACTTCCTTGGCCCTGTTCCTACTAGCACAAACTGCAGACCCCAGCACCTGTCACCCATGCCCATCCTTAGAGAAAGAAAGGAGAGCACCAGCACTCCCATCACTTGTGACCACTGAGGTATCCCAGGGTCAGGCCAGAGAAGGATGAAATGGTGTGGACAGCAAAAGTCAACTCGACAAGATGTGGGATGGGCTTGACACTGAGCAGTGATGGAATGTCCGTGAGATGGACATGGGTCAAGGCTTGGCAGGCAGCCTCCAGCACCATGAGACAGGCAGAGATGCCTGAAAGTGTTAGTGCCACCTGCATGTAGCTGCCCAAGAGGAGAAAAAACAGGTCCCTAAGGAACAAGTACTGACATTTTGGCTTCCACTGTGGTCAAGCAGCACCAGCAGCATCATGGTGCTGGGCTGAGCTCTGTGTGGAGCTGCTGAGAGCCCTGCCCCAGCCAGCAAGACAGCAGTGAGTGACAGCAAACACCAGCACTACACTGAGAGGCTGAGCAGGCTGTGACAAACACTCACTAGAAAATAATAAAGTGGCAAAATAATTCTGCATCGGACACACTTACCAGAGCATAAAGAGTCTGAAAAGGAGACAACATCTTGTATCATCTATCTTCCTTAAATACCCAAGCTGTGACAAAGTGGAAAGCAAAATTATGATGAATGATCGGACATATTTAGTCTGTACCTGTGCTCTTTAACTAGGCCTGGTGAAATGGGTGCTAATGAAAAGCAGAACACCTACCAAAAAGAGGAGATTTCATTGAAAACAAGTCTTTATTACAAATTGGCACTTCGTTTTCATAAAGTGCATAATGAAGGTGCATATTGTGACATAAATTAAAACAGGCAAGTGATGGGTCAGCACTGCAAAACATTACACAAAGACAAATCACCAGTGAGCCCTCGACAATGGCTGTATCTCATTTACAATTTTTCGAGTACATTTTCAGATTGTGAGGGAACACGGCTAGGTTTTGTTCATAAACGGCATGCCATCATTTATTTTACTGCCTCATTTGAATATGATGAATACTGTAGCCCTTTATTTGTTCACAACAACCAAATAATTGTAGATCCGTGGGTTTCTGGGCAATTAATCACATTTTTTTCCTCCAACAATCCACTATAAACATGACATTGAACAATAAAGTACATTAACCTCTGCTTTGCACAAAAAACTTTGC
The DNA here is from genome assembly GCA_013400475.1 of Tricholaema leucomelas. Taxonomy (NCBI): domain Eukaryota; kingdom Metazoa; phylum Chordata; class Aves; order Piciformes; family Lybiidae; genus Tricholaema lacrymosa; species Tricholaema leucomelas. The sequence continues at coordinate 1,135,613 of WAAF01018158.1, read as the reverse complement.
TTATTTAAACACTGCAAGGGTATCAGCTCCTGTTCTCTTTCAGGATGCATCCCAACCTGCTGGAGTGTGCTCTCTCCATGGGACCTGTTGGATGGGGCTCAGCTGCAGCCCCTGGGATGCTGCAGAGGGGTGAGCATCCTCAGAGGACAGCAGCCCCTGGGGCCTTGCCCATGTCACACTGACAGCACAGTCACCACCACACTGTGCCACTTTCTGCTGTCTCAGAGCAATGCTAAAAATGTGACACCCGCCTTGGCTCAGCTGGAGGCTGGCTCTGCTGGGTGCAAGTTGTGCTGGCACAGAGCTGGGCACATGTGGGGAAATGGCAGCTCCCAGGTGATGTAAAAGGCACTGGGTGGGTTCTAAATGGCATCTGATATCCCAAACTGCATTTGCAGCTTTGAATTCCACTGCCACTGACAAGGAGCCAACTCCTAACTGCCTGCTGACTGAGGGCTGAGCTGCTGTGTCCTTGTGGCCATAGGCACACGGGTGGCCATGGGGACACAGATGGCTGTGCCAAAGCCAATCTCCCAGCAGATATCCATGTGCTTCCCTGGGAGCAGGACAGCAGCAGGGATTGCAGCCCATTGGGGCTGCAGGTGGTAGTGTGAGACTCCTCTGATTGTGTGATGAAAGCTCTTCCTTCAGCTCATACATTAGTTATGGGCAGGGTCATTTCTGTGAGTTTCCTCACTCCAAAGAAGATGGCAAAAAAGTTTGTCAGTGATTCAGATATCTTTTTATTAAAAAAAAAAAAAAAAAAAAGCCAAATTCCTGAAATCAGCCTTCTTGGTGCACAGTCCTGGCTCAGCTGTCCCAGAGGCAAGCCCCAGCAACCCTACCCCATGGCCAGGCCATCTCAGCCCTGGGATGTCCCATTGGAGCAGTCCTCACTGCAGTTGCTGCTAGGTGAGGATGTGCCATAGAATCATAGAATCAACCAGGTTGGAAGGGACCTCCAAGCTCATCCGGTCCAACCTACCACCCATCCCTGTCCAATCAAGTAGACCATGGCACTAAGTGCCTTATTCAGTCTTTTCTTGAACACCCTCAGGGATGGTGACTCCACTACCTCCCTGGGCAGCCCATTCCAATGCCAATCACTCTCTCTGTGAAGAACTGCCTCCTAACATCCATACCTTCCCCGGCACAACTTGAGACTGTGTCACATCACCAGGTCCATCCAGGTGTCTCCTCATCCTGCTGGATTTCAGCTGGCCCACATCCCACCCACAGACTGGCACAAAGGGCTGCCTGGAACGCACCCACTCCAGCACATTAAACCAGAAGATATGTTTCTTCCATGCTGTTATTTTTAACATTTAGAATAATCCTGTTTGTGGGGTGGGTTTTTTGATAACCTCCCACTGGGGATAGAACCTGCCTGGAAAGAAATGGGAGTGCAGCCACTGTTAAGCCATGAAAAGCAGCGACTGGACTGTTATCTAACACTGTTGTAAGGTTACTATTTATCTAGAGCAACTGAAGTTGGCACTCACATCTGGCGCCTGGTACTTAGTGCAATTATTTATGATTTCCACCAAGATTTAAAAGCTCATCGCCGGCCTTGTAATGCAGTAACTGATTGCACTGCTAATGTAATTAAGAAAAGATTATGATGTCCACGTGGCACACCAGATGGTGGCATTCATAGCAATCGGCACACACAACTGGCAGACAACTGCACAAGGGCAGCAAGGCACAGGCAGCTGGAGCGCTTCGCTTTGTACCCTCTGCTTGCAGGCAAGGGAAGGCTTCACACCGCTTCTTGTGCTGTTGTGCCCCTCGTGCACCATTGGACCAGAGTCCTGGTTGTGCAGGGCACCCACGGATGTTTTTGCACGTGGGCTGCCCCATTCACCCCTGCAAACATCCTTGTGGGTGTTTGCAGAGGTGAACGGGACAGCCCACATGCCAGGAGGTCCCTCTTGGTAGGTGTGCATCCCTCACCTTGCACGAGCTCATGCTCGTCACACATGGGAAACCATTTGGTAGGACAGGCTTCCAGTTTGCTGCTCATCATCATGTCCATCAAAGCTGTCTGCTGGGAAGTGGTGACTCTTTCATCTCCCCTCAGTGTTTGGAGGGAATGAACTTTTGCTGAAGTGAGTGTGGACAACATCATGATCATAGAATCACAAAATGGTTTGGACTGGAAGGGACATTTAAAGGTCACCTACTCCGACTCCACCTGCAGTCAACTCAGAATCCTGACCTGGAATGTTTCCAAGGATGAGGCTTGTACCACCTCTTTGGGAAACTGTGCCATTTTCACCATCCTCACTGTAAAAAAATCTCTTCCTTCTCTTTAGTCTAAATCTCTCTCTTTTAGCTTGAAGACATCACTCATTGTCTTGTCACAACAGGCTCTGATAAAAAGTCTGTCCCCAGCTTTCTCATTAACCCCTTTAAGTAATGGAAGACCACAAGGTCTTCATGGAGCCTTCTCCTCTCCAGGCTGATCAACTCTCTGCCTGGCCTCACTGCAGAGGAGTTCCAGCCCTTGGATCATCTTTGTGGCTTCCTCTGATCCTGCTCCAACAGGTCTGTGTGTTTTCTGTGCTGAGGACTCCACAGCTGGACAGACTCTAAACAAAGTTCAAAACTGCCTCACCCATTTTGTCAGTTGATGATGGAGTTTAGGGAAAATCATGCTTCCACTAAGTGGGAGCTTTCTGGCTAATGGTGAGAGTCAGGCCCCTGAAGGAGATGCATCTCTATACATTTTTGGGGTGGAGGAAAAGCACTGCTGTGCCACACACTGCCAACCCAGCTTGTGGAACTCAGGACCAGGAGATGACTACAGATGCTCTTCCAGAAGCTAGTTCAGAATACAGGCAGAGGGCAGAGTCTTGGATAGCCCTTCACAGAGAGCTTCCTGCACATCAGTCCTCCTGGGATAGAGGCTCTTATCTCATCAACAGGACTGAACTAACTCCTGCAAAAGCACAGTTGTGCTGCGCTGCTCTGAACACGCACCTTAGCCAGGAACCCTGCCAGACTGGGCCAGCAGCCCCTGCCTTCTCCAGGACTTTGCATTCCCTAGGAGTGGGAGAGGCTTGTCCCTGACATGCTGGATCCATTATTCAGGATTAATGTCCATTTGCTTGTTGAACCTTCTGTTATGGAAATAATGCTGCAGCTTTGACTTGCTTCCAGCAGGGCAATGGAGAAAGCAGAGTTAATATTGTGTCAGACTGGAGGGAGAAGTGAGGAGCATTTTTGCTTGGAAGCAGTAATGTATGCAAAGAGCTTGTGTCACCTAAAGCCCATTCAGCATCGCGCGTCGCCTTCCTCGCTATTGCGTCTGAATTCAATAAAGCAGCTGTGACTCAGTGGCGGTCAGGACTGGAGCTGACACAAGGAAATACGCAGGCTGGAGATTTTATACCATCTGTATTTACAACATGAATATTTCAGCAAATCTGACATTTTGGAGACTTCTGTCTTCCAGGTTTAGTGACGACGAGTATCTGGGTCAGGAGTGCTGCAGGTTCACAAGCAGCATCCTGTCAATAATTTAATGCTCCGAGTGCTAAGCAGCACTAGCAGGACGCGCGCCGGCGCTGCAGGGTTTGTTGGCTCATTGAGCTGACACAGCTCTGAAGCAACATAAAAACAGGTTTTTGATCTCTTGCTGCTGGCCTCTGCCTGAAAAGCATAAAGCTGGAGGCCACCCTGTGGCAGCTATTCTGCTAATGTCGCCATAATGCGGATGCTGTTTTACTGTCACTTATAAGATGAAAACAGCGATACCTGGGGCAGGACAGGACTAGGCATTGCTCAGCTCTTTCTCCTGTTGTCCAGGTATGTCAGCTGCCTGGGCAGAGAGGAAGTGGCTTCACAAAGTTTTGTCTCTGATTAGTTTAGGTGGTTATTACAGACACAAGGTCAGAGTCTCCAGTCACTGTGTCACCAGAGAGGGCAGGCAGGATGCCCTGTGCATGGCCGTAGGTGGGATTCTTTTGGTGGGCTGTCAGAGTAACACCCAGTGGCCTCTGTCTGGCTTGGCTTTGGTCCTTCCATGGCCCCATGGACTGGCCCAGCAGTCACTGGGCCTGACTTGTGGGTCGACTTCCCAGTTTAGTCTCAGACCTATTTCATCCGATCAGCCTGCTGGCTGGTCTGGAGAAGAGTTGACCCTGGCCATGAGCCACTCTGCTTTCCTGAATCTTGGACCACGAGGGCACTTGGTGGGTGGGGTCTCTGCCCTGCTGGCTTGGCAGAGCCTCAGTACCTCCACATGTGTGCATGTTTGCACATGTGTGCACAAGCTTAAGTGTGCATGCAGGAGCCTGCACAGACACTCTCTGTGCTGCTGCAGCTGGGAACTCTGCCACTGTCCCCTCGGGGCAGAGGGACCTGCTCCCACCCAGCTGAGCCCTGGGAAGATGCTTGTTGGTGCTTGTTATGGGCACTCAGGCTGGCACAGCACTGAGGCACCAATTCCTCCCCACCTTGGAGGGCAGGGTAGCAACCACAGGAGGAATGGAAGAACTGAAAAATTAAATACCAGAGAAGTTGCTGCAACAAACCTCACAATTACCCTGGAGATGGAAGAAGTAGAGCATCTTGCAATGAGATCTTTGAGCAAAAAAAGAAGAAACTCTGGGAACAGGCCTTTAAATTCAGCTGAACTTTGGGTTGATTTTTCTCTATCAAAGTATTTTTCTTAGAATATTTACATTGTAAAAAAATGCACATTTTTCCACATGAAAGCTACACTTGACACAAGCATCCTTTCAGCTAGAAAGGAGCTGGAAGAGCCCTTCTTATTCTAATGTCAGCTCATTATTGCATTGTTAAGGCACTTTGTACACCCTGAAAACAAAGCCACCCTGGCTGCCTGAAACCTCCCTTTGGTCCCCAGGGAATTGATGATTTCTCCTAGGGGGGCAGGTCCCACTTCAGAAGTGTCTGCACTCTTGGGATGTGCTCTGAGGAAACCACAGGCCTGTAATTGTGAAACAAAACTCTTAAAACTTCTGTAGGAGTAAACTCAAAGCGGGAAAGAAAATAAAATGGGATGTCAGATCATGTATTCAAAGAAGAGCTCCTCATTAGTGATGCTGGCTGATCTGTAGATTCTCCATCATATGATAGTCATCCTCTTGTACTTCCCAGCTATGAGCAATCTTTATGAGGGAACTGCCTGATGTGCTTCATTTTGGTTTTATCTCCCTCCTTGTAAGGGTTGTTAAGTGCTTTTTCCTAAGCTGATCCTGCAGAACTGATGTCAAAAGTTTTGGTAAACCTGGAGAACGTTAAGCATGTGCTAAGCATGCAGCCTTTTCCCTGCCATCACTGCAGCAGCCAGAGCAATAGGCTCTGGCTGTGATGGGCTCAGAACCACTCAGAAGAATCATGGCTTCTGCTTCAGTCACTGGCCACAGTGGGTTAGGGTTTCCCCATGAAGACCTCATTTCTGAAGTCATACTCCCATTTCTGATGCTGATCCTCAGCTACATAATTCATGTGGATGGATTCTGGGTGCTGTGATGGCCTTGGGGAAGTGATCTTTTGTTTGAGGACAGCCAGGTGAAGCTGGGGAGGTTCTCTCTGTTCCTGCTGACTCTTCATTAAGGATATTTGGATTGCAATTTTTCTGATCTCCCAGTGCTGCTGTAATTGTCCAGTTTTGACTGACTTTGGCATTGTTTTGCACACTGAGTCCTGTCAGACGTATGGGAAACTCACTGGGGTGCTAATATGCACAAGCTTCAACAGCCAAGGAGCCAAGCAGTAGCATCTAATGCTGCCAGCTGGCCTGGGAATTGCAATGGAGGGATGAGGGACTTGCTGTTACCCAGTGCTGCTGTGCTCCTGCATGTGCTGCAGTGGTGGGATCAAGGCAGGGAGCACGACTTTGGGCTGGAATGGGGGCATTAATACTCTGGCTTCAGTAATTTAACTATTACATTAATGAGCTCTTTAGGTTTCAGAGGAATGAAGGATGCTGGCTGTGGCCTGGTTCAGGAAGTCTGAGGGGCTGTGGGTTTTGGGGTCCTGCATGGCTAAATAGAGAAGAGGCTGCACCCAGAAAGTCTTGCAAAGGCAGCTGAACCTTGGCCAAGTTCCCAGTGCTGCCTGCCAAATGGTCACCCCTTAACTGATGGGCTGGCTCTCCTCCAAGCAGTCACCCCAGCACTGTCTGCTGCCAGCATGTTCCTGGGGCAGCAGCCTCACAGCCCTGAGAGACATCATCTGTGGATTTTCCCTGCACCTATCCAGAGGGAAAACCTTGGCAGAGCAGAAAGCACCATGCCTCTGGGTTCAGCTCCCTCCACCCTGCTGGGAGCAGTCGATGGCACAGGCACGGCACAGCACTGCAGGACAGTGTCCACCCCAGGAGAGAAGGCAAAGCAAGCAGCAGCATTTTGTCAGAGGAGGTCTGTAAAGAAAACATTATTTCCCCAAATGTGTTCATCATTCAAAGTTATTCAAGCAAAGGTTTCCATCTCACTGTGGCTATTATTCATAATCTGAGAATCTGGCTGTGTGGCTCTCCTTGGTAATTAAGCCACATGGAGTTTTTTTTTTGCCTTCCATTTGGGTGGAACAGAAGTTGTGCCTCAGTTCTGAGGTGTTTCTGCAGAATGGGGCTGGTCTTTGTTGCAGGACCCTGAAATGCGGCTCATGAACACAGATTTCAGCCTTGTGCTATTAAATGGTGCCAGTGCCCCATGCACCTCAGGACAGGCTTTCTGTGACCCAGGCAGGTTATAGGGTGCTTCGGGCTCTGGTTTCCCTGTTGTGGAAGAGGATGGTGCAAGTCACTCCTGGAACATCTTCTCAAGTGAGGAATGATGTGAACCTCTTCACAGGGGTGAGGCTGAATGGCAGCTGTGGCCAGAGCAGCCACTGGGTGCTATGTGAATTGCCATTATCACTAACAGTGGCATTGTGTATGGGTGTTGTGTATATCGTAACTGAAACAGGGACATGAGGACTTAACTTGTACAGCATCAGTGCTGTTCAGTAATAACTATGGGATAGGAAGGAAAACAACAAGTAAATCCAGAAATAGTTCCTTTTCCAGATTGTATTATCTGTTCCAGAGTGGATCCCTGAAACAACAGTGCAAAGCAATTTTCTGCACAGGCTGTTTTGGTAACTTTCCAGGCATTGCTCACTCGAGCCCTGTGAGTGTGATGCTCCAGGCATGCACTTGCAAACAATATTTTCCTGAATGGGAAATAAAAGAAGCTGGCTGTCAGACAGAGATGGTTTCCATGCAAGGTCCTGGAAAGAGGTGCCAGCAGGCCACTGACCTGTGCAAGCGCTTATGTGCCTCCTCTGTCCCCATGGCAAATGTGCCTGATGACCCCACTTCTAGAGAGAGGAGTCATTGCTGGCAGTCCAGAACCCTGCTGTGCACAGCCAGCTCCAGTTTCTTGCTCATCTCTGCTCAGTGCTTGGCCAGGCTCTGAACACATCTGCCTGTGATGACAGTGCAGGCATCAACTCAGTGTGTCCCACAGTCATGTATGTTCCCAAGAGGGACCTGTCCTCCTTGAGGGACCCTGCTGAAGCAGGGATGTGGCATTGGCTTCACTGCTGCTTCTGGGGCTATCTGAATGCAACAAGCAGATGAGCATTCCTTGGGGGCTGCCATCGAGTTACTGACTGTGGTCATTCCTCTAATTCAGGGGCTGGTTAAGCACATGCTTAAGACTGAAGACTTGGGTTTAGTGCTTTGTTGACCTGGGGCTCATAACACAAAATACAGCATTTGCATTTTGTATGCAGGCTTCTGCATGAGCTGCAGCATCTCCCTGGGACTCAGTGATAGCTGCAGCAGGAGCTGCAACATGAGGGACCAAACATGGGAGCAAGCAACAAGCTATTTCTATTTTGCTGGAAGTCCAGTCCACCAATTCTCAAGGTTTAAGGTGGTGCTCCTGCCCTCAAGTAGGGCAGACGTCAGAACAGAAACCTGAATGAGGACACATCACTCAGCAGGTGTGTCTGTCTATCCTCCATGCTGTTATCCCAGCTGGATGATTTCTCTTTGGAGCACTCCAGCTCTGTGGGGTCTACATTAGTGTGCTCAGCGCCCGGCAAAAAGGGCCTTGTCCCAGGTTCCCCAGCACCCACTCAGCACTCCTGGTCCCCAGGCTCCAGCCTGGGCTCCTCACCCCTGGATTGCAGCCAGAGCCAGCATCATCCTTGGTGGCAGGAGGAGGATGGGTGGCACCCACCTGTGTGGAGGCTCTAGGAGCAGCATGGGAGCCTTAACACTGGGTCTGACACTGTCAGGAAATTTATGAACAATTTATAAATGTGTTTTACAGACAACTGCTAGTATGTGCTGAGCAATGCCTATTCTGTCAAGGAAAACTAGTTACAGGGTTATAGCCAGGCCACTTAAGTAATATGACCTATAATATATAAGTAGTGGGTTGGGCACTGCTGCTGCTTTGTGCTGCAGTCCTGCACTGGCTAAAGGTGCAAGACCTGAGACTTCTAAAAAACCACTTCCCACCCCATCCTGGAGTCACAATGCACACTCACTAGGCTGCAGGACACAAGGTTGCCACAGCTGCAGACAAAGGAGAGAGGGAGACTGAGGCTAGTAGTCAGGAAAGCCTTGCTGTAGGGCAGGCAGAAGACCTGGGAGCTGTGGTGCCAGCCAAGGGCTCAGGCCTTCAGGCTGCCATTTGAGATTTGTGTGCATTGCCCCAACCCTAAAGACGAAGAGATGTTGTGTACCACTTCCCTCTCCAGCTTAAATTCAGATATCATGTCTTAACCTTGGCTAAAGTCACTTCCTCTGTGTCATGGCCAGACAAAACCAAAAGGGATAGAAGAAAGTATCAGTGCCACAGTGGCAAAGAATTGAAAATGCATCTCACAGGTGAGGGCTACTAGACTTTGAGCAAAGTATCTGCCTGGATGTGGTGTGCTGGGTCCAGGAGATGAGGCGCTCTGCTTGGGCTGCATCCTGGCACTGAGATACATCAAACAGCCAAAACTGAGAAAGACTGCAGTAGTAAAACAGTGAGCTATTTTCCCTGCAGGAAATATTAGACAGACTTGTTGAATAGGAATAAAAGATTAAACTCAAAGTAAAATGAAATGCAAAAATGCTGTGAAAGGTGGTGGGTGATCTGTGGGTTTCTGACTACAGTGAGTTCCTGAAATAACCCTGCATCTCCTCTCAGGATCATGTCACTACCTGAAATGCTTCAGGGTCTCTATTAAAAAGCAACCCTCACACATCCCAGTAGAAAGCAGAGGCCTGCTGGGGCGTTTGCAGGTATTTAAAAAGCCTTCAGAGGGAGCTTGTTTGCTATAAGAATCTGCTGCTGTTGTAGAAGTGGAAGTTTAGCTCTATCGGTTGATCTTCTGCTAAGACAGTGCCATGTCCCAGGCTCTGGGTATTGCTGAGGACAGAGGATGGAGGTTCAGTAATTCTCAGAGTTTCTGGTAAGCCTTGCCTGGGTGTTGCCAGAGACAAAACCACACAGAGACCTCTCAGAGTGAACTTAGTCTGCAGCTGCACACTTCCCTTCTTCTCTGTATCAGTTGCTGTCCTTCAGTGATTTGGGATAGATGTGCATGGACAACCCCCTGAAGAGCCTGAATTAAAGGAGATGTAAGAACCTTCTCATTCCTTTTAAAATTATCAGGATTTAAACTGGAAACACAGAGAGGAAATTGTAGCTGCAAAGAGACATTTTGGTCCATAAAGCATCAGGTTAAAACTAGCTCCAGGAAACCTTAAAGCCGGATAGCAGCTGAACCTCAACCTGCTGCAGTTCCAGCAAGAAATTAAACGGAGCTGATTTTTCTCTAAAAGCAGACATAGAAAAAATGGACCATGCAGCAGTATTTCACAGCTACACTAAATGTGGCTACAGAGAGAGATGAATTTCTGCAGCATAAAGGATTTTATACAAACAAGGGCTTGAGCTTACAGTCAGGATGAGGATGCAGGATCCTTTACAGTCTATTAGTGTTTCCCTCTGCAAACTGAGGTCCTTTCTGATAGCAAAGCCTGGCCAGAACTTGTCAGGAGTTCCTGCTTCCCTTAGGAGCAGCTTGTGAAGCAGAGCTGTGGCAGTGCCACCGTGCTAGCCTGCAGTACTGCACGTCCCCATCCTGGCACCAGTGCAGCATCCAGAACCTCCACTGTGCCATATCAAGTGAGCTGGGAGTAGTACAGGCTGCAGTTCAACTCAGATTTTGCTTATAATAAATGAGGACTTTTTGTGTTGTTTCTGTTCTGCTGTAAGTATTTGGGCCTGTGATATAAGGTTCTTCTGAGGTGTTGTCTGGGAATGGACAGATGTTGCTGTTACAATATGCTTGAAACATAAAGGGAGAGGTAAGGCTCAACTGCAGTCTCTTATTTCAGTCCGGCTTCTCACCTAGGAGCAGAGAGGTGCTCTCTGGCTGAAGACACAGTGACATGGGCTCTGCCCTTCTGCAAGGACAGTCATAGCCCTGTACAGCTCACCCCATGGAGAACAGGTGCAGCAGGCAGGATCCTCTGTGGCCAGTGCAGGAGGGGGTGAGCCCTGGAGTGGCTGCTAGAAAGGCTCTCTGAGCATTCTCATCACCACCATGACCCACTGTGAAGTGCAAAAAGCTGTGCTGTCCCCAGCATCAAGCCCTAAGATGTGGCACCAGCCATCACCATCCTCCCAGCAAAGCCAAGCTGTGGTTGAACAGAGCAGAGTGACACGAACAGTGTCTTGCACTGCTAAAAAACCCGGCTAGCACTCAGGTTTATTTCCAACACTGTTCTGAAGGATGCAAATTCTGGCATCAGTCCATTCAGGGATGAGTGAGCTGTGTTCATTCAGCCACAGCTCCAGCCAAGATGGACTTAAATTCCTCCTATTCAGTGTCCTGAAAACAAGACACTGGTACGAACTGGACAGAGTGTACGTGACTGCAGAGCTCATGAGACATGGTCTGAATAAACAGAAAGAAATAAATGCATTTTGGAAAAGATTTATGTAAGATATTCAGAGGAAAACATTATACTTGCAAATATTTATGCTTTTGAGTAACTTTACACTGGTAGATGAACCAACTCCAGTATAGTTGTTCATGTACCTAATACCAAGTGTGCAAAGATTTGCTGATTCAGAGCCTGGGCTTATGCTCTGTGAAAGAGCACAATGGTGCCTCTCCCCAGCCTCCAAATGTTGCCAAGGTTTAAAGGTCTCCGTGGCTAGAAGCCCAAGAGCTTGCCCCAAGCTGTGGCAGACATGGTTGCTCATTTGGGCTGCTTCTCTGAGTGTAACACTAAAGCAGCAGATAAACTGAACTGGAAGTGACTATCTCTTTGGAAAAAACATTATTGCAGATCATGCCACAGACATGGTGGGATATGTTTGCAGTGAATCTTGGAATATTTCGTGGATACTAAGCAGCAATTAGAGCCTTCCTTTGGAATCAATTCATTTCCTACCGCCGTGGTAGAAGGGAGGATCTTATTGAAACTCTAGGATTTTTAATATTATTACACTAAAGACTCTCTCAGTATCAGCATCTCCATGGGGGAGCATTAGCACACTGTAATGTGTAACAACTTCTCCAGTTCAGGAAATCTTGTTGTATTTGTAATAGGGCATTTGGGGCATATATTATGTATGGGACATATATTTCTCATTTCCACCAGGCATCATCTTTCCTTTTCTCTAAATTACTCTCCAAATCAAAAGAAAGAAAGAAAAAAAAAAAAAGGTATTGTATTCCTTATCACTCAAAATATATGTTGTGGGTTTTTTTAATCTTTGGACCCAGAAGCCAGTACCAGCCATCAGGGCTGTACGTGGTGGAAGCCAAAAAACCTTGGCTGAACTGTGAGAGAACAGTTTAAAATACCCAGTTATTACCATTACCAGCAAACATCACTCTAAAATGCTTTACTGGAGAGAAACATCGTCCAGGACAGGAGAAAAGTTTGATGCCAGCCCAGGGATGTACCCAGGAGTAAGCAAAATGCCAGAATTCTGCTGTTGCAGAATATTTTGTTCATTCTGCACAGACAGGAATACAAAACCACTAATGTGTATGTTTCTTTCCACACCAGTCTCTCAAACATGAACTGAGGAAAGCTCCTAGTGTTTATCTTGGTAGTAAGTCTGACCACACCAGGATGAAGAGCAAGGATCCTAACGATCAAACCCAGGAACTTCCCTGCACTCAGCTATGCAGGCACCTCAACAAACACAGAGCAGCCACAGCAGGGTCTGTGGGAAACTCTTGGTCAGCCAAGCTCCTACCTACCTCAGTAAGAACGAGATAGGTGCAACAACAGTCCAGAGACACCCATGGAAGGAAAAAGAAGGCTCATTTGCTCAACTGCTCCTGCTCACTTTAGCCTGGTGGGAGAGATGTACATAAGAGTCTAAACAGGATGGGAGAAGCAAACAGTTATCCATGTGGGGATGGAACAAGCTGATCAGAGCTCCTCAAAAGAGGATCAAATCTGAACAAAAAAAAAATGGCAGATGCAAAAACCCCAGGGAATCAGGGGTGTAAAGACAGAATATCAGACAAGGAATCACCCTATAACAACAGAGGTTAAATCTGCCACCCCTTCAAATGGCACCTGAGTTTGTCAGGGCAAAAGAGCAGGAGGAAATTTCAGTAACATCATGTGAGCGAGATCCTTTTTCTCTTATGTGCGTTCCCAGCACAAAGGAAACCATGGCTTTGAGCAGGCAGCATGCCATAGAAAATAGAGGAAGACAGCTCTAGAAAGGACCCAGGAAACCACCTTGTCTGGCCCCTGCCCCGAGGGAATGACTGAGTAATATCTGCTAAGTGCTTTTAGGAGGACTTTCAACCTGACCAGCAATAAAGACTCCCCAAGACGCGTTTCATTATTGTCAGGTTCTTCACTCTACCTTTGCTGAACTTCACACCCATTACTTTTTTCTCTGTCACAAAGGACGGTAGAACAGGTTACTGCTCTCTTTAATCCACCCACAAATTAACACATTTGTCTCCCTCATTTCATTCTTTACCCCAAGATTCTTTTATTTTCTTTAGATTAGCAGCCCCAACTTTTTCAGTCTTGCACTAAAGGCCATTGATGTCAACTACTCTGCCAATCTCGCTGCTCTCCAGATTATCATTGATGACTTTCTTTGAGGTAAGATGCTTAAAAGAAAATGTGGGACAGATGAATTTGTTCATGCAAGTATGGCTAAAGCCCACTCTACTGTTCCCAGCTATGCTGTGATTTGCATCACCTGCTAATTTAACAAGTGTCTTCTCAATTTCATCACTGGCATTTGATACTGTTGAGCAGAACCATACCTCTGCAGACCCTCAGGTCCATGCTGCAGCTGGCTTCTGGTTACCCTAGCAAATCCTGACCTCTCTGAACCATATTTGCTTTGTTTCTCAGGACGTGGTCAGAGAGCATCACCTCTCTTACTGAAGTCGAGGTAGCTCCCGAAACTGCTTATCCCCTAACCTCAGGGACTGTTTCCTCAAGAAAAGTAGCTTGACAGCTTGCCCCTCATCAGTCAACAGAAGCTGCTGCCTATCACCTAGATATAGTATGACTGGAAAGCTCTTTTTTTTCACCTGGCCCGTCATCCGAAGATTCAAGGACCGCGGTTGGGGCAGACCTTTAGCCAACAGAACTCACTGAGAAGCTCCCACTCGAGTGGGATCGTTTTAAGATTAACAGTTTAACGTTGGGGGGGGGGGAGGGGGAGGGGGTGTACGCTGGCGTGAGACGGCCTCTTGAGCCCTGCGCCCCGCGTTTGGTGAAACACACGGTGAGGAGGCGGCGATGGGGCACCCCCCACTGCCGGGCACGCTGGGGGGTGGCGGAGCCCCGGGGGTGGGGCAGGGCCAGAGCAGCCAAGCGGAACGCCGGTTGGGCCCGCGGGGCCGGTTCTGTTGTGGGCCGTGCCCGGGCAGTGGTGGCGGGAGATAGAGCTGCGCGGCCGCACGGTGAGAGCCCCGCGGGATGGCATAAGGCGGACCGAGGNGCGGAGGGGCGGGGGCCTGCGCGGCGGCGGGGGGGAGAACCCGGGCTGCGCTGAGCTGCGTTGCTGCGGCCCCGGCGCTCCCTGGGCCCGGCACGGTCCGCTCGGCCGGGTAAGGCTCCGTGCGGGGCCCGACCGCGGCCTGCCCGCCGGTGCCTGCCCCGCGCTGCTCCGCCCGGGCCCGCAGGCCGCTCCCCCGCCGCCGCTGCGCCGGCCTCGCCGGGCAATGAGGAGCTGCTTCTGCCTGCGCCGGGGGAGCCGTGACCCACCGCCCGCCGCACGGGCAACAGTTAAGTGTCCCCGGAGCCGGCGCGGCCCTGCCGCCGCGCTCCTGGACGGGGGGCCGGGCCTGGCGGGCAATCGCGGCTCCGCCGGGGCGGCGTGTCGGGGAACGGGGGTCGGCCCGGCTCCCCGGCTCTAGTCCCTCCGCTGGTAGGGACACTCACACGGCTGGGGTTTCCGGGCGGGGCTGGAAGCCGGGACCCCCACCCACTGGATCCCAGTCCGCGCTGTCAGCCTCCCCGGTGAGCCCGTAGTGGAGGGACCCGGGGGAGCCCCCGGGCCATTGCCAGTGCTGTGCGTCGTGGGGAGGCCGCGCCTTCGCAGCGCTGCAGCCCGGCGTGCGAGCGGCCAAGCTGCGGTCTGGTCTTGGGCTCGCTGTTTTGTCCTTCAGGTAGGATGAGAGGGCTTTCCTGAGGCTGTCCTCGGTGGTCAGCTGTAGTGCAGAGCCCCGGTGACCTTGACCTGCTCTAGAGCTTCCTACGAATGTTAATAGTAACTGGTTGGAGAAAATAACAAATCCCTCGTGTTTCGCGTGGTCTTTTCCTGCAGCTGTTCACGGCGTGGTTTGCTCCCACACCCTGTTTCTCAGCCGTTCTCAGGTTTCTCTGTATCTGGAGGTGCAACGTGGGCTCTCTACAGCACTGGCCAGAGCAGTCATACCATGTTTTAAATTATCACCTCTTGCATTACCGAGGCTTTTGAACTTTCATGGAGATTTCTGGAAAGGTTCTCAAAGATCTGCCAGACTTCTTTCTGTGCTTTGTCTGAGCTGAGACGTTCACAGCTTGGTCATGGTAACGTAAGCAGAGTCCTTCAGTGAACATGAGGCAGGCTGGGCTTCTGCAGGTGTTCAGCTGGTCAGGCTAAAACTTAGGTTTCTCCATCTTGTGTTTTATTTTATCTTAATGAGGACATGCTAATGTACACCTTAGTGGAGCCTGTGTGTTTTGTGGCAGGCGCACAGTGCCACCTTTGTAACTTTTAGCTAAGATAGCTGTTATATTTTCTTAGCGTTTTGGGGTGAAGGCTTAGTTTAAGCTTCTGGAAGTGTGAAATGAAACGCAGCGTTTCAGTCTTTTAGTCTGTGTTTCTCTAACAAAGCGAATCCTAAGCTCGGGGGTTCCTGTAGCCCCCAGAGGCTTGTTCATCTGTGTGCCAAGATAGAAATAACTGCGGTGAATGTCACTGAAATTCTGCTGCCCTGGTGTAAGGTCATCTGTTTATGGAAACCTATTTTGGTTTGAAATAGGATGCTCTTCACAAATGTGTGCCCATAGTTGGAAGTGCTGTGAAACAATACAAGATCTCCATTTTACTCCTTCCGTGACTTAAGTTCCTGTTTCCGTCCAGTTCACTTGCAAATTGTAGAGATTTTGCAGCTGGTATGGGGCAGCTGTTTAGAGATAGAAGCCTGGGTGCAAGGGTGATTCCAGACATACCTTTGTTTGGGGCAAAACACGAAACTGAGATTCTGCCTGCTTGTGACAGAGCCCTCCAGGGCCCTGACCCTGTGTCCTGCCATGGTCTTCTGGTTTTCTGCCTGGAACTACATCCTATTCCATGAACAGAAATAGAAAATTGGCTGGGGCTGCGTCCTGTTCCCGGACGCGGTGGGAGGACCATGTATGTGGAGGAGTACATTAGTGTAACTTTTGAGCATCACATGCTGTGCCAGCCGTACCTACCACCTTTTCACACTGATGGAGCCATAGCCCAGGCATGTCAGCAAGGGCTTTAGCAGTCTGTCTGCTTTGGTTTGGTGGGGCTATTTCCTGCAGGGTGCAGGAACTCAGTGAGGTAGTTGGTAATTTTTTTCCATTTTGCCTTAGCTCATCCTTTACTGCCTGTGAGAAGAGCAGGTCAGTGTCAAAGTGCAGGCCTTGTGGTTGAAAGAAGAAACAATAAGACCATTCTTTCTGAGTCCTTTGCTGTTTAACTTTGGAACTTGACCTGCTTTGGCAGCATGATGCTTCTGTAGCAAATACCTCATCAGACCTGATCTGATCATGTACCCACCAGCTCTTGAACTTGTATAACTTGTTGAAGAGGAAGTCTGAAAGACAGAAAAACTCTACAAACTTAAAGTAATACATTCATTTCCTAAATTGTGTTCCTTTAGTGTATGTGGTCAGTCACCTCAGTGGAATACTTGGAATGGATGGTGAAGCCAGGAGAAAAGTGTGTCTAGGATAAACTAATAAGAGTGGAGATGAACTAGCAAGAAAATGGGTGAGAGGAAGTTAAAAGGATGTAACAGACAATCTTGGCAGTGCTGTGAGAAGGGGAGGTGTATGTGGCTGTGGGCATGGGCTGCCCAACGGAGCCATCCAGGGTAATAAGCTGCCCTCGACTTGCTGTCTCTGCAGGGTGCAGGGCTTAGGATATTGAGGCAGCTGCCTTGAGCTGCACTACCAGGTTGGCATGGGCCCCATGGTATCTCCTGGGTAGCAGAGCCCGTGTGCTTGTTGGAAGGTGGTATTTCACAGCAGGAGGACCCAGAGCAGAGCACCACTGAGCTGACAAATCAAACAGACCATATCTGGACTGTACATGTGGGGCTTTCTGGTGAAAGATCGCTGCTTGATGTCCTCGCCTGCCTAGCTCTCCTCTGTCACCTATACCCGGGTTGCCCTGTGTGCTGGCAGCCTCTGGAGTTGTGGGTAGCAGGACAGAATGCCCCATGCTCCATTTTGCATCAAAGGCCATCATACTCCAGACAGGCTGTTGAATGAAGGCAGAGGAAATAAGGCTGTAGAAGAGATTGTCAGAGCCCTTGAAGGTCTTTCTTGCAGCCTGTCATTAAGACTCCAGGGCCCCTGTGCCTTCTGCCCTGTGGCATGGCCTGTTTGAAAGAGCAGAAAGGATTCAGGATAAAGCCAGCAGCTGTGTGTCACCCACAAGTCTGTTCTCTGCATCTTGTCCAGTGGCTATTCTGCCTCTCTCTGCTTCATGCTGCATGGGTCTGGTGCCAGTAGGATGCGTAGTGACTTTTTCTGGTAGACACACGTCCTTTCCCTCCCTGGCTTTGTCCAAGTGACTCCACGCCGTTTTGAAGCTGCTTCCTGCTGCAGGGCTTGCATCCGGCGTCTCTCCATTGCAGGGACGTGCCGAGGACTGGATGACTGGATGTGGCCCTGCAGTTGGGAACGACCTCCAGGGAGCACGTTCCCAACTAATGGGAAAAATGTTCTTCTAATTGTTTGGGGCTGTTCCCAGAATAACCCTGCAGCATGCTGTGTGCTTCAGGCCCTTCAGCAGAGCTCGGCTAGCACGGGATGGTGAAAGGCCATCTCCTAGTCAGCTGGTTTGAGTTCTCAGCCACCATAACGTTAGGCGGGCATATAGGTCAAACTTGCATTGTTTAAAGAGAACTTCATTAAAATAACAAGCTGTCTAACAGGAGTATTTATAGAATCTTGCTCCTTAATTTAATCAGTTCTTTCTCTGTTTGCTTTTTATTTTGAAGTTCAAAGGCGTGATAGAAAAGAAACCAAACTTTGCAGACACCCTGGGGGAGAAGCGCAATGTAACTAATCGTCTGTGTGATTGCCCAGCCAGAGACTCCCCTCTGACCTGTGCAGAGTTCACAAAAACATTTATCTGAGTGTGCAAATCAGTTGCTGCTGCTCCATATCTGTTCCAGATGCATCCTCAATGCCGCCTGCACAGCAAGAAGATGTCTTGAGTTGGCCTTGCTGTGCCATGGTGGCTAGACAAGGGTGCAGATGCATATGAACAGGGCTGCTGCTGCCCTGTGACTGCACAGCAGAAGGCACTGTGCTGCCCAGAGACTCTGAGGTTCGTTTTTTGGTGCAGAAAAAGCTGACAGGTTTGCTCTGCTTGCCAAGCAGTGGTGGGTGCAGGTTGCTCAGCTCAACCTTTGCTATAATGGTGCTGCTCTGGGCCCTGCTGTGCTTACCCTGCAGCTTCAGTCTCCTGCCCTCTCGAGGTGGAAAGCCCTGTTCTTTGTGCCTCATAGAGGGGCTTTGTGCAAGCCAGCACAAAGTGAAGATTGATGCCATTTCTCCTCCCACTGCTGCAGGACCACAAAGGGCTCTGACAAAAGTGCCCTTCTTTCTCCTGCTGAGGACAGAGTGCTGCTAGGCTTGGGGCTCTGCCCAGCAACACCCACTCTGCCTCCTGTGGTGGTAGTGGCAACCCCTGAGGCCCTGTTCTTGACTCTTCCAAACCAGCTCTGCTGCTGCTCAGGTTCCTGCCAGGGTAGCTGAATCTCCCTGCAGCGGGCCCCAGTGCGGTGAGCAGGAGCCTGGGCAGCATTCAGCAGCAGATCCCAATCCCCACCACCACTGCTATGGAGGAGGAGGGAGTACCAGGGTCCCCCTTGCCTGCTCAGGCTCTTCCAGGGTCAGAGAGGGGGCACAGCCCCTCTGCTTCTTTAAGGTGAGGTGTGGGTGCCATCCCAGCCACCCTTGCTCCCCTACCTCTGCTGAACGAGCTGGCGCTTTGTTGGGGCAGGTTTGGTGGGAGCTGGGTGGATCTGTTTCCCTGCGGTGCAGGCACAGCCATGCTGGAACCTGCCATGCAGTGTTCTTGGTATGCTGGGGGATATCGTCACCTACCTGGGTTTCAGTTCAAAATGGCCTAAGAGAAGCTGCTATCAGCATTCATTATCTCCTGGCTCCTCCCAGTGTGTAATAAGAAGTCATCACGTTACTGAGAGTGACTTGGAAATGGTTCAGAAAATGTGCATCTATCTGAGAGCCAGATTGGGAGTTCTTTGTTAAATTCATGTTGCTTGCTTGGCGCTGCATGTTTTAAGCAGTAACTTCTGGATTATTTGCAAGGCATCTGGATGGGCTGAGTTGGTGGAGAGTTGCAGGCAGTGGTGCAAGTTTGCTTGGGCTGTACTAGGTGCCACCAGTGTTCTGTGGTAGTGTCCTCTGTTCCTTGTCCACAGTAAAGACAAGGTTCATCATGACGGGGAGAGTGAGTCCCTGCACTTCAGGGTGCGCTTCTACTCATGTCTCAGGGGCGTAAACTGTGATGAGAGGAAAGTGGGTCTGCATTGCTCTGAGCATGCTGGTGCTGAAGCAGAGTTCTCTCTTGGGTTTGGCTCGTTGGCAGTGTTGTTGTCACCATTACTGGTCACTAGCCTTTGTTCTTTTGGACTCATCAAGGTAGACTGGCTGTTCGTGTGACATTATTATTATTTACATAGGGCCCAGACTTGCTCTTCTTTATTGCCTGAAGCACGATGTTTGTTCAGACTGGGCATTGTGAAGTGTAAACCAGGTCCCACTGGCACCAGCACTCACCTCTGCCTTTGCTAGAAGCAGTAAGTAACCAGCCGTCTATGTGGCCTAGAAATGCTGGGGTTTAATTGCTCTGAGGAGGGTACTGAATTAGGTAGCTCTGGTTCACAGCTTATCTGGCTGCACAGCAGTGACGCTTGTTTACACAAAGCACTGCCCTTTTATCTCGGGGTGCGTGGGGGGCGCTTTCCTGGGGCATTCCTGCCTGAAAGCTGGAGAATACTTGCCCTAACTGGCTGCCTCTGCAGGAGCCCACGCGCTGAGGCAGTAGCACCTTTCCTCATCCTCCTCCTCAGTGAGTTGCTTCAGCAGCTCTCTTGTCTTCTCCTCCTGCTTCGTGCAACAGCATCTCTCCAAAACTGGTTGGTCTTACCTGCTTCTATCCTCCTTTACATATCTCCCTCCCTTGACGTCTCCCTTCTGCTGGAAGATGCTCAGGCCTCTTCGGGGCCTCTGTTTGCTTTGCATCAGACCATCCTGTGCTGCTTCGTCTGTGTTCCCCTGGTGTTGAGGCTCTTGCAGCAAGTGCAGTTTTGCGTAGAGCGCCAGATACATCTGTGCTGCTACATGAAAATAGTCTGGTTCAGGAGGGTGCAATTGGGACTAAAGGCTCACGGAGGAACTCCCAGCATGTCTAACACTCGCGGTAGATGGGGAACCTCCCAATGGAGCTGTTTGGAGCAGATTTCTTGCCACTTAAAATGGCAGAGCTGCTTCAACTAGACTGACTCGGGTGAAATTTGCCCTCTGTTTGGGGGGAAAGGGAATGATCTGAGGTATTTCCGTTGGTTTTAGATGCAGACCAGCCCATGCTAAGGATCTAGAAGCAAAAAATTCTTGGAAGAGGCTGATGGCACAAATTTCAAACCTATTGGGCGTTGCACAAATGTACCCTCTTATCAAAAGCAAATGAAAGTGCAGAAGGTGTGTCTGGCCTAATCCTGTGTTTAACTTGGCAGTCTATGGTATGTCAGCACAGGCTCTGTGGCATGCATGCAGGCGCTTGGTGCTCTCTGTCTTCACTAGCTATGCTGCTGAGCAGCCCTTTAATTCTGCTCCTTTCTTTCAGGATCAGTCCATAATGCCTGAGGTGCGAGACCTTTCTGATGCCTTGCCTGACTTGCCGATGGATCCCATCACGGGTGTTGGTGTGGTTGCATCCCGGAACCGAGCGCCGACAGGTTATGATGTAGTAAGTAGAACTGTTTCAGCTAGTGTTGCTAATGCTTTGGTTCTGCACTAATGAGGCTTTACTTTGCTGGGAACAGCATCTCTTCCAGAGAGGGCTTGCTTTCAGAGCTGTGCTTTGAGAAGTAATTGGGTATCCAGCTGCCCACCTCTCAGCCCACAGCACTTAGTGCTTTCCCTCAGTGGAGGTTTGTGGGTGCAGTCATGCTGCTTCATCTGTGCCACTCCAGAGGAGCATAATTACCTGGAGGAAGGATTTTCAGGAACAGCTGGCCACTGTGGCATGCAAATTTAATATTCCTAGTAACATTCATCCTGAAGGAGTCCTAAGTACTGCACAAATTATATCTCTGAATAAATGGATCCCACATCAGCTGTTTAATCCCACATATCACCACTGCACAATGATGATGAGAAGCTCCAGAGTGGGAAGCAAAGAGTTTCACGTACAGCTGAAATTGCAAGGATGATTTGATGGACAGAATGCAAACCTGTAAACTGAACTTTGACATGCGTCTGGGCAGCAGGAAAGGCAGCTGGATACAGCAGAGATAAATGTGTGAATGGATAAAGGGAGGTCACTGTTTAACAGCTGCTTGTTCCATAGATTACTTGCTGTGTAGCCAACAGTGTGTTTTTTCTCCCCATAGATTAGTGTCCGAAACAGAAATACCATAAAACAGTGACCTTGCAGAGCTCTATATGGAAAGGTTTGGCCTATAGTCCATCTGCTCACCTTTCTATGTATCCTGCTCCAACTGTGCTACATCACACCTTGAGTTTCTAGAGTCATACAGCTTGTATAGTTAGGAGTAGAAACCAGTTGACTTGAGGCTTTGCTCCCACTTTTTCCGTTCTGGATCATTGTGTACTCTGCTCAGTAAGAGAAGGAAGAAAATGGATCAGACTGAAGTAAGGACACAAGGGAGGGCATTGTGAAAAGCCTCCTTAAAGACCTGGAAGGTTTTTGCATTTACTGCATTTTTCTGACTGCTGATTACCTGTGTGAGCCAGGCTGTGTAATTAGCTACTTGCCCTGATAAAGGAGCACGGGACAATGTGAGAGTTGTGATAACAGAATTGCATTCTGCTTAAATGACTGGGCAGAGAGCACGCTCACCCCAGATAGCCTGGCTGTGCTTTAATAGGGAGCTTCAGCGCTAGCACAGTTTAAAATAAACAAGATAAAAGAGTCTTCCTGTGGCTTAATCCAATTACAGCAGTGTTGTAATCATGCTGGTGAATGTGGGTCGCTCTCTCCTAGGGGGCTGAGAGGAGGCTGCCTTGCCTCTGATTCTTCTGCCCTCCTCTCTGTTTGCAAGGAGCTCGGCTCTGACTCTGGGGACCTGTCTGCAGTTGTATTACCCTAATCATGCCCTCCACACACTCCTTTAGCTTCACCTATGGCAGATCAGTCCAGAGCTGTGCCTGGATGCTGTAAGCTGCAGTTGAGGGTCTTTTTAACCACACAGCATCAGCTGTGTTGGGGCCATGTTGGGTGCCACCCTGGTGTGACAGGATGTCCTGGTGCACAGGACAGTGTCGTGCAGGGCCGTGCTTCCCTTTCCTTGATGTCTGGGAAGGTGGCTCCTCTGCGTGAGCTGGGGGATTGGAGCAGTGTGTGCTATTTGAGCTTGCCACCTTCTCTTGACCTCTTTGGAACCCAGTCAGTCCTATCTGGAGGTATGAAGCTGAGTATGCAGAAGGGCACTTCTCAGTGTAGTAGAGAGTTGTTGTGAGACATGGGCAGCATGCAGACTTGGACAGTTTCAGGTTCTGTGCTTCTCCAGCTAATCACTTTCCCTAATGAGACACTGATTGTTGCTTCAGGGTGTTGTGAGGGCAGCTGTGGTAGCTCTGTCCCAGAAGTGTGCTCCCTAAGACCCTGATAGTGAGAGCTTCAGACAGCATCCTGAGATGGAAGGCCATACACATCTTTTTGGAAGTGTTAACACCAGTTTACCTTAGGATGTTGTTTTGGTCCTCCTAGGGATCTGTTATGGAGGCAGGGAATTAACATGGCTGAGTCAGGAATAGATATAAAAATAGAATTATTTTATTTTCCCAAAACCCACCCCCAAACTATATACAGAAATTAATTTAGTTTTAATTAGCAGATTCAGTTTGATTGAGAAGATCTTACAAGGATACCATAGATAGATTTGACTATTTTAGAAGTCAGGAGATGGAAAAGGCTAAGCTACTAAACATAGCATTCCCCACTATTAATCAAGCTGAGCTGAAAGTTTACTCACAGGTAAGTTAGGCTGTCTGAGAGAAAGGGTGGCCCAGATGCTTGTCTGCTCGCTCTCTTTCAAAAGACATCCGAGGTTCCTTAGGTCTATTGAGCTTGCACAAAGGCTGCTTATGGTGGGGAGCTGTCCAAAGCAGGGACGGTCCTGTCCCTCAGGAGCTTGTCCTTCAGAGCACAAGGGGACTCTCTGCAGGAGCTATCCAGGCAGAGGAGAACTCTAAGGCAGGAAGTTCCCCATATTTATGCCCTTGCTAGACAAAGAGCCGAGTTACCACTGCCTAGGCGCGAAGATCACAGCCAATCTCCGGCCGTATTGCAGTGCAGGTATCTGCACAGGCACCCCTCGTGCCAGAAGGGCCCTTTGCTCCCCACTTCACACCTGTAGGGCAGAGGGGGAAACAGGGTTTTCCGCCTTTTCTCTCCCATTCAAACCATGGAGGGAGAGGAGTTTTGGGGTATACAGGACTCCAGGACAGGATCTAATTGCTTTGTCTTGTGCTACAGCACCCTACAGTGTTCAGTTCCATGGGGGGACACAGAGCTGTGTGGGAAAATATTTCCTCTTAGTGATGATTTTGACATTGTGTGATTTCACTGATGGCTTTGGGGTTTGTGATAGTCAAGCACTTAGTTCTGTCTTTCAGAGACAGCTGTGTTGTTACAGGTGTTATTCAGTTATCCTTTCATTCCCGTCCTTTCTCCAGTAAACAACCGTTGTCATA
Source organism: Tricholaema leucomelas (assembly GCA_013400475.1). Classification (NCBI taxonomy): domain Eukaryota; kingdom Metazoa; phylum Chordata; class Aves; order Piciformes; family Lybiidae; genus Tricholaema lacrymosa; species Tricholaema leucomelas. The sequence goes on along the minus strand of WAAF01018158.1, from coordinate 1,111,924 downwards.
CTCTTTTCCTTCCTTTCCGTTTTGTTCCTCTTTAAAGCAAGCAAAGGCATGAGTGCTCTCAGCCCAGGGGTAAATGGAATGCCAAGGGCATGTCCATTTCCCAGAGTTTGGTGTGGCCTGGCTGGAGGGTGTGAGAGTCAGGGGAGTGTTGGCAAATGGATCAGAGATCGTTTTCCCTCAGTAGTTCTTTTATTCAGAGATCTCCATTGTGTTTGTTTTTGTTTAGAAAATGGCAACTGATGCTCGTAATGACTCCCAAGTCTCTTAACAACTGAAGAACTTGATTTTGACAAAATGTAAAGTGTGTCTGAACTTAGGTTCCTGAAAGTCTGCCCATACTGGCAAGACCAAGCATATGGGTGGGGAGGAAAGGGAGGAGAGGTGGGAGGCAGAGAGCCTGGGATATGAGGTGTGGTTCCTGTGCAGCTGTGTTCCTTGCTGCGAGCTGAATGTCACCCCTACAGTGGGGTTGGCTCTGGGGCAAGAGCCTGAGCATGCTGCTCCCCCAGGGCCATGCTGGAGCAGGAACAACCACATGCACACCAGTAGGACAGCCCCATGTGTAGGACAGGTGGTTTGGTAGCCCTATTTGCCAAAGGCTTGTCCTGTAGTAGCAGGAACCCTGTACTTATGGCTGAGCATCAGGTAGATCGCCCTGCACTTTTAGAGGTGGCCTGAGGGGAACACTTGCCTTACTGGTGACATTCCATCAAGTCTGTCTGTAGTACTTGCTTGAAGAGAGCTTTCCTTCAGCTCTCTGAGGAGGCCCATTCCTTGTGCCTGGGCTGCTGGGTGCCCAATACTGTGTTGTCCATCCCACATGTTCCTCTCCTCATAACTAAGCAGGAAGCTTGGTGAGCTGGGTCTGCACAGTGTCCATCCTGTGGAACAGGTCTGCCTCAGTCTCTTCAGGTTGGCTCCCTCCCTTGTTACCCCATCATGAAGCAGTGCTCCTCAGGCACATCTCTGCTTCAAGAGATGATGGGGATCCTCCTTGCCTGCAGGAGCCCAGGAGGTGATGTAAGAAGTTTCCTGTTTATGTTGCCCTGTTTTCTTTCCCCATGAGTTTTTTGACAAGTTAATGCTTGCTTACATTCTCCAACAGGATGATGTGAAGGCAGAGTGCTCTGGGTTAATTGCTGAGGATGTCACCTGCCACTGTTGCATTTTGGCAGGAGCAGAAATGGTTTTGCTGACATTTCCATGGGGCTGTGGAGCCTGTATGCTCATCTGCTTTTCACTCTGCTGCTGGCATCCTCCTGCAAGGCATGATGCAGGTGGCATGGTGCAGTCTGCCTAGTTCTGCCAGGTTGGGAAGCAACCAGCAGTTCAGTGGGTAAGGTAAAATCAGAGCTGTAGCACCTCTGCTGCAGACTGAGTCTGTGACTGCCTGTTGAGTATGGAACATCTTTATGTGGAAACAAAGAAAAAAAAATATCTAACAAAAACTGAAACAGAAAACTTGAACTATATTAATTAAAGTGATTATTTGTAGTCCCTCAAACTATTTCCAAGAAGGGCTGGAATTCATACTTAAGTGTCCCTGTATGCCAGCAGCTTTTCTAAGCAGTCTGTTTTCACCAGGACTCTACCCACAGGAGAGAGATTTCATATATTCTTAAATTATCAGTTTAAGAAAGAGTTCAACTCAAGAGGTAATAAAGAAACACACAGTATCTCCAAAATCGTGTTTTACAATCTTCATATTTCAAATGAGGCATCTTTCTTGGCAGAAGCCTGACCACAAGCTGTGCGTCACACAGGGTCTTGAGCTGGGCAGGGGTTTGTGGGCAGAGGCTGTTGGAATGCAGAGAGGAGCCCATGCACTTTGCTCCCTTGGATCAGACAAACACTTTTCGTTCCTGCACTTGCGATAGTCAGAGGGTCTTGTCAGCACATATCTCTGGCTTCCTGCACCCTGCACAGAGTCTGCTTGACGAAACACGGGTTCAAGCAGTAACAACAAACGTCAGCTCTTTGCTATCAGGCTGCTCTGGAGCCAAGGGCTTGCTCAAGTCAGTAAGATTAGATGTGGAAAAGCCACGGTGGAGATGTTTGCCCCATCTGAGAGGCATTAGGCAGAAGTTCAGCTGTGCTGCTGCATAGCTTTAGAGCATGCCAGTCTCCTGTTGAAAGCCGTTAATCAGGTATTAGTCTGTTGAGGCTGGCTTATTTCTGCTACCTTTCTCCTTGTGTTTGTGTGGTTTCCCTCTCTTAGTTAGCAACAAACCTTTTGGGGCAGAGGCTCTTACCAGCTTGCACTGTGCAGGGCAAGTGCTCAGCTGCTGATAGAGCAGAGCCTTTTTCCTGGGTGTGGTGCTGCCTTATCAGCTCGTTGAATCAGCACAAAGTTGAGAGGAATCTTGTTGCCTTTCTCTTCCTGCATGTGATCCTGCCCTTTTGATAGGGGACTTGGGGTCTCTCTGCTTTGCCTTCCTCCTGGTTCATACCACTGATTCTACTGGTTGCAGGGTTGTGTTGGAGAAGGGCATTGGCTGGGTGCGTCCTCACATAGCACCACTGCTGAAGTCCACAAGTGACCAGGGCTTTCCCCAGCTGCTGCAAGCATCTTTTCACCCCAGGAGCCAGAATTGCTTGATGGCTTTTCTATGAAAATCATCCTGACTTGGACGGTTTCTGTTCTTTGTCTACACAGACCCCTCCTCACAGCTTGCCCCAGTGTGCCCTTGCATGTATGGTGGTAATGAGAGCCTCAATGTGCTGACTTTTCCAAACTATTGTTTGGAAACTGTAACTGAAGTTGCTGTTTCCTCATTAGAATAGCTTTTGTCAGAGCATCTTTAATCAATGGACTCCCAAGAGACAGCATTTTTAGAACTTCTTTTTATACCTCCTCTTGGAAGTTCTTTGCACTGCACCTCGTGAAGGAACTAATGAGATGCTGTGAGAGTTCGGGCTACCGTTAATTAGAAGAGGTCTGCAGAAGAAGTACTGCACATATATTAACTTTATCTGAGCTCACATGTCTCCTCTCTCCCTCTGTCTCTCCTTTCCAGGTTGCACAAACAGCAGATGGCTTGGATGCTGACCTCTGGAAAGATGGCTTATTTAAATCCAAGGTCACACGATACCTGTGCTTCACAAGATCGTTTTCAAAAGAAAATGTAAGTCCGTTTGCTGTGTGTCTGCATGATTTGCATCTGTACCTGGTGTGCTCTTATCCATAACATGATTCATTTTATAGAGCCAATTATAATTCAAGCAAGCATTTCGCTGAGTTTGGGTGAGTCAGGAGGCAAACAGCAATGGCTAGATATTTGCATTTTACCTGTGTTCCTTGTGGAAAGAAATTGCTGGCAAAATCTGCAATAAAAGCAGCAGAAAAGAGAATGTTTGCATTTCAGCAACCACCTCACACCAGCACTAGTGCTGCATGCATATGATGAATTTCTAGCTCTAGTTACATAGAGAAGGAAATACTGCAGGTAGTGTCGATGAGGGAAATGTTAGTTTCTGAAATCATGGGCATGAGAGATGGTTTTTTTTACAGGATTAGCTTTTCTTTCTTTGTTTGCGGTGCTGATTCCTGAACGTTTGCCTACGTTGTGCGTATGCTACCCTATACTTGTCATCTTCTAGTATGGCTAGTAAGCATAAGTTAATTTCTGGTGAGTGGCAGTTTTCTGCCCACATCTCCTGTGAAGGGGAGGAGACTGTGCAGCGAGAGCCTGATGCCTTCTACTGTGTTTTTGATTGAGGCTAATATAAAAACTTCCTCTTTTCTCGAGTAACTGTTTAATTCTACAATGAATGCACTCCATCTAGTGGGTAATCTTGCTTTTTGTCATGTTTGGGATATTCACAGCAACTCAGTTTTCAGGGTATGGTGATACCATTTTGTGCTTTCACCAAGAACAGGAACAGAAAAGCGACTGCAATTTCAAAGGCTGATCACAGGAAAATCAGGAGCTGCCAATTTCCATCATTTGACCTTTATTTCATCCACTTCCCTGCCTGCCTCTAGATTAAAATAAAGCTCCAGAGCTATGGGAAATACCACTTTCTGGAGTGAATGGACAATAATTGTGCTTTTCATCCTGGAGTACCTACAGTAGCAGGAGTAATAGGCCCAGAATAGACAGGAAGGATACTAAACAAAGATCTGTGATGATTTGAGTATTAATTTTATCTGTGGCTACCTTAAATGCAAGGCTGTCAGAAATAATTTCAGGATAGTAGCAACTGCTGGCAACCAGAGACACTGTAAATACCCTCAATTGGTGCCTGTTGGGCTTTTGGCATGAATCCTCTGCTCAGTGCAGTTTGGGAATACATTCCTCATATTGATGAGGAGTGAACTAAAGGGAATGTGAGTGGAGGATGCTGATCTCATCTGCACAGCAGGTGAGCGTGTGAGGTGTGGGGCAGGTCACTGCGTCGTAGTATCTCAAGCCCTGCCTCAGTGGGCTTGAGATACAAAAGTATCACAGTTAGACCTGTGACTGCTGCTGGCAGAGCTCTGGGCAGCAGCCTGCAGGCAGTGACTTCCTGTGTTTGGGCGCTGGTGTGAACCAGTGCCTCTCTGGTTCACTGTGGACACCTGCAGTGCCTTCTCCCAAGGTGGATTTTCCAAGGTTAGTGGTCAGCCTGCTTTGCCTGGCCGGGCAGGCTCCATCCTGAGGATACCCCTTCAGAGGGAACGTGCACTGATGCTGCTTGAGGCTGTGGGTATTGTGTGTGTGAGGCAACCTTTTTGTAAGGCAGAGACCAAACCAGTAGGTGCTGGTGCCAGTCTGCCAGTCCCTGGAAAGCAATTTGACCTAATCAGTGCTCTTGGTCCTCTGGCTGCAGAAGGCTGGAAACAGGCTGACAGGAGGAGAGGAGCAGACAAGGGGAGAAACAGCCTTCTCCTATGCAAAGAGCAGCACCCTTGTCCCCATTTAGCCCAACAGGAGCTCTCCCTTCTCTCTCAGTCCCTTTGAGCTGCATGAGGGTAAAATGTGCTGTCTGACTGGGAACCGCCAAGGGTCAAAAGACTGCAGTCCTCCCTGGAGGCAGTAACCTAGAGCCTCCATCCAGGAGGGAGAGCCTCACTGCTGTGCTTGAGGTTGGAAGTTTTACCTCTTGGGGCTTTTTAACAGAACATTGGGACCTCTTTGTCCTGAAGAACATGTTGTAGTTTGCAGAGTTAGTGCACCTCAGCTGCTCTATAACAGACAGTCTGTAGTGTCTCTATCAGGACTGTCACTCTCAACAGCTGATGAGATTTGGCAGATTAAGAGGATGTTGCTCCTATTTGAGTGTCATAGTGAGGAGGCCTCAGCTGGTGTATCTCACAAGTGGGGAGACTTTGTACCCATTTCTCCTGAGTGTATGATAGAGCATTAGAACTGCTCCCCAGTGTTTCAGAGCTAGCAAGCTTACCTGAAGCATCTCTCCTGTTTGCTGGTGATGGAGGAACGATTGTTGGTTCAGTTGCAAGTTGCATGCTGATGTTTGAACACAGTCAGACAGTTTGGATAAATAAAACCTGAAAGATGGATCAGCAGTGACCACTTTGTTTACCATCTGCTGTGCCAGGACTATGTTAACAGGATACATTCAGGCTTTGCAGCATCCAGCTGGCTCAGAGATGCCCTGGCCAAAGAGAGGACCAGAGGCACTTGGGGGCTGCCTGGTTTGGGCTGCTCTGTGTGAAAAAAGAGCACTACTCTGTGTGTGGTGAGACACAACTGCAGGCCTGCTGGCCCTGCTGGTGAGGAGTTGGCCATAAAATGCAGAACCTCCAAAAAATGAACTCAGAGCTGATCTGCCTTTATTTCAGAGACTGCAATTTTAAATATGTTTTGAAATAGTTCAGTGTAATTATCAGAGAGTAGAAGTTGACCTGAAATACTCTGCCAAATAAGAACTAAAGGAATACTTGGCACCCAGTACCAGTAAAACATGCTGACATGGTTTGATGGTTTAGGATGAAATGTAAATTGTTCTGTATTGCATTTCTGTTAGTAAAGGCTGGGCAGTAACTAAAGTGTGGATTTTCTTCCATACTGAATCCAGATTACTGGCAGCAATGCTGGCTTTAATGAGAACTGCAAAGAAAATCTGATCTCTAAACAATTGTGGAGGCTGTCATTGTGAATTGTGTTTTGAGCTCTTCAAGCCTTGATTAATAGGATGAGGCATCAGTTCAGAATTCATATGGACTCCAAATGAAGTTCTTCATTCCAAATGGCCTGCTCTTCTGGAGAGTGCCTGTGTTTGGAGCTAGAACCATGTCTATTCAGTACTAATTAGCTAATGCATGTAATAACTTTGGCTGTGGCTGCACAAACCATCTTCCTGTAAAGCTTTCCGCTGCTACTGTCACAGAAGTGTCACGTTGCTGTTGCAGATGTGTAGAGTCTGTGAGAACTAAAGTGAATTGCTTAGTGAATGAGTTGGTGAAGCAAAACTTTGATTCTAAAGGGAGGAATTTCGTTGTGCTTCTGAGAATCCAGAAGTATGGCAGTGGATGAGGTTTAAGAATGCTGAAAGTTGTCCAGTATCTCCTAGACAATTTAGTCATTAGGTAGTTCCTGCAGAGGGAACAGTTGCAGGTGTTGGCTTGGTACCTCCTTGATGTTTTTAAAGTTGGTGGGTCACATGCGATGACAAGGAGTCTTGGGCTTCAGCAGGTGAGAAGCTGGACTTAATTTCATGACATTGTCAGAGTAAACTGTTTTCTTTTTTCTCTCCAAAGAGTCATTTAGGCAACGTCTTGGTTGATATGAAGCTCATTGATATCAAGGACACTCTACCAGTGGGCTTCATCCCCATCCAGGAGACCATTGATTCACGTAAGTTGGTGTCTGTGCTTCAGCCCTCTTCCTTGGGAGCTGTTACTCCATCTGTGCCTGCCTGTGCACTTGGGTGGTGGAGGGCTGTCTCCCAGGTGGAGGGATGCTCTTAGCACTGCTGCAGGGTTATATGGGCATGTTGGCGGGCAGCTCTGGACTGCAGTGGAATAGCCTGTGGCTTTCCTATACCCTTCAGGCTTTTGCATACTGCTGCCTGATTAGCACCTGCTAGAGCAGCACAGCTCTGGGGCAAGACAGAATAGTTCTTGTTTGGTTTGCATGGGTGCACTGGGCCCAGTGGGAGCAGAGCTGCTGGACTGAGGTATATTCACAAATGGATGCTGAAAGGAAGGGGATGTGCTTATGGGCCTGGGTCTCTTCATGATGGCATTACCCCTCCTGCTGTGAACAAAGAAAGGTCTGCGTCCTGGCAGGTAGTGGTAGTGGAGGGTGTTTGTGCTTGCTGAGAGAAGGCACAAGTATAATGCCCAGAGTTAACACCATCCTTATTTCTGCAAGGCAGGAATGGCTTTGCTGCAACATTTAAGCTGACACTTTCCAAACAGTGCGTTCGGATCCCTGGAGACTGGTGGCAGTGCAGCTGGAGCTGCATCTGGTGACAGCACTATGCTCTGCAGCGGGCACTGAGTGCTCTGGCTGTGCAGTGTGGAGGAGGCTGGGCATGAGCCCCGTGGGAGCAGGGTGTGGAAGGGCTGCAGGACACCACGTGCTGGTGTGAGTGCACAGCTGCTGCTGCAGAGTGGGGCTGGTACCAGTGCTTATCAGTAATGAAACCCAGCCCAGTTATGAGTAGAGAGAAGTTACATGAGCCTGCTTCGCAGGGAATAATTCATCAGAGTCTTGCAGCGGATGAGAATGTTTTTTCAGTCACTGCTGACCTGGTTCTAATCTGAACACATAATGGAGAAGTGAGAGGTTCTGCAGTCTGTTTCCCATTATCCTGGTTCGCCCCCTTTCCCTGAAGAAACTGGGGGCATATGTGGCATGGGGTGGAGTCATCAGCTTACCCTACTCACCCTCGGGAGTGTTGGACACCTTCTGTATGCTGCTGTATTTTTTGTGAAAGTCATGGTGAAAAGATGGAAGGGAAGTTAGGAAGCGTTGGATTGTGACCCATATGATCTTTAAACAGAGACAGTGTCTGTATTAATGAAGTGGTGCAAATCCCTGCCTCTGTTAGCATGAGTGAACTCATTTCGATTGACTGTTTATAATATGTTTACTTAAAATTCACACTGGTTAAGCATCTGTAATTGATGAATCCAGCTCCAAAACCTAGTTTGCTACAGACTGCAGAGTCTAGCCAAGTGTGAATAAGACAAAGACAAAAGCAAATAGTCAGCTTTGTACTCGACTGAAAGTTGAGTAAGAAGCAGAGTTCAGTTAAATTTGTGGATATTTGTGCTTCTGTGCTCCTCTCTAAGTGGCAGTTGACTTGCAGTAAATACATTAAACATCATGCTCCAGACAAGGTTCTGAGAGCATTTTTAAATAGCCCTAAACCCTGGGCACCTAAAACTGGTTTTAGGAGTTTATTTCAAATGCCCTCATTTTCCAAAGCAGGAGAGGACTAGACTTTGGGGATACAGGTATTTAACATCTCTAAAAAGCAGCACTGTCAGTGCAAAGCTGCATGCACAGATGCTGTGCTGTGACACACCTCGCTCTGTCTGTACATTTATTGGTGCTGGTGTGACAGCGAATTTCCGAAGCCAGGATGGATTGCCTTCTCCAAGGGGCGGATTACGAAACAAGAGAAGCCTATAGAGACGGGGCTGCTTGCCATCTGTTGAAGTGAGAGCATATTTTTAAGCTAGAGGATATTTATTCCTATTAAACTGACAGGGTTTTATTTTGCAGGCATTGGTTTGTAGTTTTGGTTGTTTCCAGATTTTCATTCAGTGCCTGCACTTTAGATTTTTAGTTTTATCAATAGACTTCTCTCATGTCTTTCAAGTGCCTGTATTCACTAATAGAAACCTCACCTTGCTCACACTGAAGTTTTCATGGACTCTTTAGGGTGAGATAGAGCAATGGTTTCCAAGCATCACAAAGCTGTGCCTGTGTGCCAGTACCACCTGCTGTTGGGAGGCTGACCCAGAGCTGGTTGTGGATTATAGCTGCATGCAGGCACACACTATGCATAGGGCTTATCTGCATAACGAATTCACATCTAACTCTGGTGGGTTTGAGGGTTTCTTGATGGATAACATGAAAACAAGTCAAACTGCTCTGCGATGCATAGCAGGAAAAGGCCACACTTCAGATCCATCCACCTCTGAACACAGGTCAGTGCAGCACAGTTGCCCCATTAGGAGCTTTGCTGTGTAAGTCTGATTTATCCCTACAAAGATACTGTGGTGAATGTAGTGGTAGTATCATTTCAGCACTTGCTGACCAAGTCAAGAGGGGTCATTAGCACTTGGGATGCATGAGATTGGGGTGGAGAGCTTTTGCTGTCAGCCAGTCTGACAGTCTTTCTGCCTGCTTCTCTCTTTGTTTGGCAGAATAAACTGACAGATTGTGTCACCAGCTTCCAGGTATGTTGCTAGAGGCAGTCCTTGTGGGAGGAACATTTAGATACAACTGTCCAGGCTAGTAAGGCAAACATTACCCTGGAAAGAGAAGGCAAATGTGAGAAGTACGTGGAAGTCAAGAAATTCCCTGCTGTATGTGCCGTGGTGCAGTGCTCTGGCATACTGATGTCTTATCTTCTCTGCAGAGGGTAGTAGGGAGTATTGGTTTATCACAGTGCCTAATAACAAATCTCACACCTTCTACAGAGAGCTCCTGATAGAAAATTTCTCCAGTCACTGAGTGGCACTGCACTGTCTGATTTGCTGACATATATCTGTTCTTTGGCTCCAGTTCCTGTTGTAATTATCTGCCTAATATCTGGCAAGACAGTAAATAACATTTATACCCTAATCTTGCATAAAAATGACCCTGTGTCCTGGATTGTTTCTACAGAAGAAGTAGCTTTCAGAAAGAAGAGGCTGTGCATTAAATTCATCCCGCGGGATTCTACAGAGGCAGCAATCTGTGATATCCGAATCACAGGTCGATCGAAACAAGCTCCTCCTCAGTACACATTCATAGGGTAAGTACCCCTCCCTCCAGAAGCTGTTGGCATAAATTCATTTGTACTGAGGTTAAGCACCCTGTTTTTCTGTAATTAAGCTGTTTGTGAGAGCTGAAGCTTGTCACTGGAAAAGTCTACATAAGTGCAAGTGTTGCTGACTTTGATGTAGGATTTAACTAACCCCACTCTTTTGGTTGTTTTTTTTTTTTTCTGATTAGGCTGATTCTTTCTAACCAAGGTGTTTGTGAAACACATCAGTGCTTGGCACTCATGCACATGTGCAGCATTTGCTTGTAGCATTAACATCTTTTGTGTTGCTTACACAGGGAGCTGAACAATATGGGCATTTGGTACAGGATGGGCAGAGTCCCCCGCAACCATGAGTCTTCACAGCCTGCAAGTCCTCCCTCCCAAGCACCAACTTCAACACCAGCTCCTAACCTGCCAAGGTGAGTTTTGTGCTTTCCAGCCCCTTCTGCTTAATGCCGAGTGATGTGTTACTAACCATGCCTGACAGAATCAAGACTAGGGTATCACATTGGGGTGAATGATTATGTGGTGTGATTTGACAATGAAGGGGATGTGTTGTTCTTTCAAGTGTTTGCCTACTGGAAGTTCCTTTGGCTGTTGTTGTGTAAAGACATACAAGGTAAAGACACCAGAAAGCAGCAAACTGTGTTTTTTTCTTTGCTTTAAACTGAGATGTAGTTTCCCACAAGTGTGTGGATCACCTCAGAAGGTGGGCCAGAACTGTAACCAAGGTGATTTCTCTTCTTGATCAAAGGGAGGGAGAAGCGTTCATATAGATCTTAATGTGCAGGGAGTCAAGTTCTGTTCATTGTCCAGAGGCAGTCCACTCATGGTTTGAAGTACTGCCCTGTTTTTCTTTTCTTGAACTTGACTGCTGTGCTGCAGTTATACCCCTGACACTGAGTGTGCAGAGCAGGCTGCTTATTTTGCAGCACTCCTGAGCCAACGCTGCCACAGGGTCTGTCCAGGTTGGTTTTTTTCCTGTGTTATAGACAATATTTATGTGTGCGTCTAAATGTGCACTCCTGTGTCTGCACTCGCATAAACAGTAGTCCTGGTATTAACAGCTTACTGCATTTCTGTGGACAAAACTGAAGGTGTTAAGCAACAAACCAACCCAGACAGAGGCTGAACTGAGCACTTTATGCTACTGCCACTCGCTACGGAAGCACAGCATCCAGTGTGAGATGGGCTCCTACTGATAGGGCCCAGTGACTGAGCTCTGAACCAGGCTCTAGCTAGGGGAAGCACATTCAGTACTCATCCCTTTGGGGTTTTGCTTAATTAAAGGAACACATCTCTTTGCAGGAGGCACTTGGTGTACCGCAGATACATTTACAGTATTACAATAACTGTTGAGAGCTTGAATTTCAAAGGAGAGAGCAGAGGGGAATTCCACGGGGATCAGTTTGTATGCAAAGGTCATTGTATCATATGGGTGGAAAATACTCTTGTCCTTTAGAGTCTTACTTTACAGGTCACATCAGAGGGTGATGCTTTCAAATGGCTGTAAACTGTTTCTGAGAAAGCTGTTGTGTATCTTTTTAAGGCAGGTGTGTACATTCAAGCCTTCATCCATGACCTTGACTTAAATCTACTGTCTTGAAGTGGCTCTTTGAGCTCTCCAAAGTGTTTGGGCATTTCCTTCCCTGAGCACTTTGCGGGGTTGCCTGCCATGCCGTGGCACACTGCTTGCTGCTCTGTGCTGTCAGGTGCGCTACAGGCAGAGATGCTGTCTTGCTTCTCAGAGATGGAGGCAAAAGAGATGAAAAGCCAGCAGTCTTCTTGAGATTTCAGCCTGTCCCACTGGGAGCTGGTATGTTGTTTTGAAGCTCCACTGGACATAAGCTACATGCTAGCACAGGCCATACAAGATCAGAGAAAAAGATGTCTTGATTTTAGAGCACAGATCTTCATTTTCTGTCTGCAAGAAATTCCTGCCTGGGCAGATTTCCACAATAAAGAGAAAAAATTATCATAGCAAGAGAATGTCAATGACGGCCCTTAATAACTAAGTGTGGAAGGGTCACTTTATGGCTGAGCAGGGAAGGCTGCAGAGCAGCATCAGAGCTATTGGGAGCGGGGCCAAAATTAGAGCTCTGAGCATCAGTGACATTCTGAAAAGGAAGTGTTTACAAGGCTTATATATTTTATAACCTCTTGTTGTACAGTTTATGGTTTACAATGGCTGCAAGGAAATTGGATCAGTTTTGTTTTACTTGCCAAATAAAGCAAATGTCAAAATAGTCAATATAAAATGTATTCTAATTTGGCTGAGTTAAAACAGCCAGTATGCAGTAGAATAATTGAATGTTACATTAATGCCTCCTAGTAAAAACCACCTGTCTGTAGCCAGCTCCACACTCATGCCCTATGTGTGATTTACAGGTAACTTTTACACCACCAGCCTGATCATTCAGAGCATCTTTCATGTCTGTTTCCTTTTTTTACTCTGATTATTTATTATCCAATATATTTTTTTAAGAAATAGAAATGTACATGAAGGTGCACCCTGCAAATATTTCATTATTACAGGGAACAGATATTACTTGAAAGCTTTTTCTAATACTTTATCAGCAATGTAAGTTATTCAACACTTAATGTCTGTGGAAGATTGTAGTCACAAGTAACCTCTTATTTTTACGTCACTATAGAGGGATGAGATTACACTGGTAGCCAGTTTGCTGCTCTGTTCCATGTTGGTGTATCCTGACAGAAACAGCAATTGAGTTACTCTTATGCTGCTATTGAGTGCTAAGTGAAAATCAGTGAGCAGTGCTGAACAGAGAGCGCTGTGCAGATTCTGCCATTAGGTTGGTCAGACATTTAAGCTGTTCTCTTCTGTTGCTGTCTAGTGCTATAAAATAATTCTTCATTGAGAGGATGTGCTTGGGTACTTCAGAGCAATTGTTAGCACTGGATGTGAACTAAACCAGTGAAACACACCAGTGAGCTTCTGTGCACACAACCCTCCTAAACAGAAGGTCTTTTTACTGTGGGAGAAGTTCATTTCTGCACAAGCCATGGTTCCTCCTCTGATCCATGATGTAAGTTACTGATGGCAGTGGATGGCAGTACATCAGAGTTCTGTCATATGTCACTGGTTTGACCTCCACAACTTATTTCACGTTGGCATTGCTGCTTCTGTCGCTTGTGTCATGGGGTTACGGCTCACAGCCAGAGCTGCACAAGGGGAAGCTTTGCTTGACATTCGTGCTGGACTGCATATGTTATTTTTCCAGCCATTTCTTCTTCTTGGTGTTTCCTACTGCAGGCATCTGGCTTAATGGTCTCTAAGGCAGCCCTGCACATCCCAGTGAGAGTGGTACGCTGTGCTGTGGAGCACAACTGTGCCATTGTGTAAGGCATCAAGCTGCCTTACTGTCTTGTCTCTCTAAATTCTGTGACAGCTTCTCAGCACTGACGGCAGCCTGGAGAAATGCAGTTGCAGTTTCCCATCCTAGAAGGCTGCTACTAAAGATCTCCTTTTGTTGACTTGAGTTACCAGTGAGTGTTCAGTGTAACTTTCCTCAGTAGCTCTGCTCAGTGTTCAGGGCCTACACCCTCCAGACATCACTTTTTTGGGGAAGGATTCCTTTGCTCCCCAGAGATGATAACAGGTAACTCACCTGCCCTTTGCACTCCTGCTTCACTCAGCTTGTGCATGAGTGATTGCCAGTGCATGGGCTGAGAACTTGGAGGCAAATTGTCTCAGTTCTAGTTTAAATTTCCCAGAGACTCAAAATATAGCTAACAAAACCAACACAATTGTAGAATGCCTTCCCCTCTTCCCCCTTTTGGAAAGAAAGGAATTAGATGTAGAGAAGAAAAGGTGAAACACACCCAAATAAATATTCTCACTTTCATGTGGAAGTTAAAAGAGAAAACAAAAACTTTAACAATAAATAGAAGGTAGGGGAGTTACAAAGAGGTATAGGGAAAGGAAGAAACAAGATACAGAATATATATATACAACCAGATTGATGGTAATGGATGGAGGTAGATTTTCATGATTTTGTCCACCATGTGGAACGATGACCACGTGCTAAGACAGGAGCAGCAGCAACAAGGTGGTAGCAAACAAGCAGGCAAGGCAAGAGAGAGCAAAACAGGCACTTCCTCTGTTTTTAAAGGGGGCTAGACAGGAAGTGGGAGTGGGCTAACCACTACACCTGGAGTCAGGTTCAGACCCACCCCTGGAGAGGAGTCAGGAAGAGCTGGGGTCAGAGTCAGGACCACTCTCCCAGGAGGGTTAACCCTTTATGCAAATGCAGGTCACAAGCATTTGAGCAGTGTCCTGGGGTTTGGCCCTTCCACGCACCAGGTTCTGTTGGAGCAGACAAGTAGGAATCATGTGTGACATTCTCTTTCAGTCCAGTTCCAGCCTCTTGGGATCAGGTCACTGATCTCAATGCATGGAGGGCCAACCTTGAATCATTCTACCTTATTACTGCCTACATGATGACTCCAGCCACAGCCACTCTGCTTTGCAAACCCCTGTGGCTTCTGTGGTTTGGGAGTGCATTTTGCATCCCTTCCAAAGGTGCTGCAGGAGTCTCTGCCACTGTCATTCAAACAGCCCTCTCACAATTTGTCAGCTGTGAGCAAGATGTCAGTCAGTGCTGCTGAAGTGTGTTTTACAGTGACAGACATAATTGCACTTAACTTTTTGCGTGGATGTTATCAATCTGTGACGGATACTTTGGGAAATGGAGCACTCTGATTGCAGATGATGTGTCACAGGCGTTTAATCTTCCTTTCGGAGAAACCAGGATTCAGTCACAACTTTTACTTGTTGATGTCAGGTTTTGAAAATGTAGATTCGTGCTGACCCTGGGAATTGTTCAGTCATTTAGTTTGCAAGGCTGTCATCTGAAAGGTTAATGGCTTACCAGGGAGAAGGAAGATCTTACTGCAATCCGCTTATATTCCTATCATGCCTCAGCGTGGCTGGGCACTCAGTCTTCAGCTTCAGAAGGGAAGAACTCCTCTGACTGTCTTCCTGGGATGCCTATGGCACATCTCTTTGGCTTCTGTAATTGAAAACCACAGAAGCCTGAGCTGCCGCCATCTGAGACTGAGATGCAAGTCAGTTGCTTGTGCTCTGAACTGACCAGAAGGACACATGGATGACCAAAAAAGTGTCAGCCTTGAGTGCTTCACCTCCCAGGCATGCCTGATGACCAGGAGAAGGTGACATACTATCAGGATGTCTGGCCTGGCCAAGCCAGGAGAGGCCAGTGGCACTGGAACACTGCAGCTCAGGGAGGAGCTGCCATTGTGGTGGGATGGCAGTGGGGCGTGCCAGGTGGCTCTCTTGGGTTTCTGAGATGTAGGACTCCTGATGCAGCCAGATACGAGCTGTTATGGGCACCAGCAGAAGGAGAGACCAGTTTGCAGAGCCAGAGAGAATTGCGAGAAGGGTGGCTGTTTTCCCAGGGATGTGCTGCTGGTGCACTGCAGCTGCCTGCAGAACCCAAGCTGACACAAACCAGCTGGATAGAAAGGGCACAGTTTGCTCCTGGTTAGTGAGGCAAAGCAGCTGGGCTGGTCTGAGAGGTCATGGGCACTGAGTGTGGTGTGAGCTGGAGCATGGCATTCTGCCACAGTCAGGAGCCTCTCTGGGCTCAGAGGGTTAGTGTCCAGCTGGGCAGTGTGAAGTGCTCTCTGTGGGCAGGCAAGGGTCCAGACTGCTGGGGCTGGAGCCTACCTGAGATAGGCAGTGGGTGCTTTATGCCACCTGACTGAAGGGGCTGCAGGCAGGGTACCAGCCCCTGCAGCATCTCCAGCATGACTCAGGGTCCCATACCAGGCTGTCCCAAGGAGGCAGCCATCCTGCTGGGCTCTGCACCAGCCCAGGAGCAATGCTGGGGAATAGAGCAGCATGTGCACTCTCTCTGCTGCCTGTTTCCTGTCTGGTGTCCGGGCTTGTGCAGAGAGGGGCTGTGCGCTGTGCGAGACCCAGAGCCTCAGCACACACCAGCTGTGCTTGTACCTCCTGCCTGATCCACGTGGCTAATAACCACAGAACCAGCTCACTTGTGCTGCAGCTCACAGCCCTGGCAGCTGCAGGTCTGCAGAGGCTGGCAGTCGTCCCTCCCCACGCACATGCTCCATGCTGTGGGCATAGTCAATCGGTGCTACCAGGTGCTTGAGTCTTGAAATCCTGATCTGGCAGGAGCATTGCACGAGGGAAGTGCTGCTCTGGTTTCGATAAGAAGATAACAATTGCCCAATTTAAACCCCAGAAATAAGAACAGGATGTGTAAATTTTCCTCCTGTTCTCCCAATTACCTTTTAAATAGCTGTGCTGTCCCTCCTTGGAAAAGGGAAATGATTTGCTCCTGTTCCTCTGCTCCCAGTAGAGCTTCATGTTAAGGAACATAAGAATTTCCTTTCTGGGCAGAGAAGTCTGATTTTTCAAATTGATTTAGTAATAGTGTTTGAACTTTGTCATGTAAGCTTGGGAAGTGATCAGTATGTGGCTTTCTGCTGGAGGCTGATGATGTGCAATAGGTGGCAGCTAATAAAGCAGCACCAAGAGCCTGCGTGGTGGAGACCTGAACTTGCTCTGACTGTGAGCCAGTCTTACTCTGTGCAGTGGGTTCAGTGAGGGGAAGGGGGAAGCCTTTTACCTCCCTGTTTTTTAAGTAACAATATTTAACCACAATGCTTTACTCTTTTTTTTTTTTTTTTTTAAAAGATGTTTAAAATAGATTTTATGGAGAGTCTGTAGAAGAAAAGGTTCCAGGGTTTCATTGCTTTTCTATTCTGGTATGGAACAAAGCCAAGGCTTCAGAAAGCTGCTGTGGACCAAAGGCAGATACCCCTGCTATCCTGATGGCCAAGGTGCTTTCACAGACTCAGGGAAATCTACCTCAGAGTCCCTCACCTGAACCAAATGTTACCAAATGAAGAGTTGTTTGGGATGGATCTTTCTGGTTTGACTGGAAACTGCACTGGGAGACACTGTCAGTAGATCTCTGACAGTCTGAACCTTTCTTCAGAATGCTTCCTTCTTGACAGTTGGGTTTCCTAATCTATTTCATCAGCAGGGCTTCTGCTGTACAACTAAGAAAACATACTTGTTGGCTTGAGTGCTCACATCACTTGTATTGTGAAGTACAGAACAACATTCCCACTTTATAAGCTACATACCCTATGAAAGGGCACAATGGATAGGTTCACAGTAGCCATGGGTTAAAAAAAAAAAAAAGTGAGATTTAAACAGTAAGTTGGAGTTTGGAGGAAGTGTTTCTGTAGATCCTTGCTGTGGATATAGCAAGAAGTGGGTATGGCAAGAAGCAGAACTTAAAGATGAAATGTGTGTGATGTGTGCACACCATGCAGATCTGAGCATGATGGTTGGCTTGAGTGGGTAAGGGGTGCTGGCATACATTTATCCAGAGTCTGTTTCCCATAAGGAATTTGTTATGAAACTGCACTGACCATATGGCTCCCATCCAACTCAGCTGGATGAAGACGTGCAAAAATTGGTCACAGTCCAGTATGCCTCAGTGGTAGAAAATGATGATTAGGAAAAAATGTTTAAACAGTGTGAGTGGTTTCCAGGCACAAGAATCTAATGTTGAGGCCGAGAGAGAGAGAGAGAGAGAGAGACATTAACTGTAGTTAGAAGAAGGCTGATTGATTTAGCTGGTTTTGAGGATCCATTAAAATTTGGGGAGTGCTCTAAGTGAAGAGGCTTCTTTCTCTGTAGGGTCATTTTTCTTTATAGAGCCCTGTTGCTGGTATAGTAATATTCCTGGAGGCCTGTTTTCTTTGGGGTATAGCATAGGGTCATTAAGTACAAACCCAAGGTATTCATTCAAAGAAGCCTTCTGCTCAGTTGTTAAATAAGCCCTGGGGGGGAATCGAACATTTTTTCCCTAAAACTTCACTGTTGTCTGCTATTTAATATGATCTCTGCCACTGTTGATTTGTAATCTGTGCTTTCACCCTGAAGTGCATGTGGCTACGTTCAGATATTTCCTTCTTTAAATCAATCACTTTCACCATTTTCCAAAACGCTTCTTGAGTTTATTGCTTTTAGTAAAGTGTTTGGACTGTCATTATTTATTACTGGCAAAGTGCTGACAACGTGCTCTTCCCAAATGAGTCTTTATGTGGAATATTTGTTTAGCAGGTTCTGCAGGGGAGGTGTCGCTGCTCCCCACAGCCTCAGCTGTGCTATGCCAGCAGCATCCCAGTGCTGGGGGATTGAGCAGAACCCACCCTTGCCCCTCAGCAAGAGACTGGCCTCCAAGAGATGCTTCTCATCAGATACAAGAGAGCCTGGGCTTTGTTGTGCTGATTAATTTGACAGAATTTAAAATCCTATCCGAGGAAGCTTACACCGTGTGTAATTTATCTTTTTGGAGTATTTCTGCTGTTTGGCAATTTTTCCCTACTGCTTCATTATCTGAAAACTCCTGACTCTGGAGAGTAGCTGGTGAAGGATGTGGAAAGCTGCGCTCTTCCCGCTGCAGCCTCCTGAGACGCCGCACTGCTCATCTCAGACAACCACTTCATAAGCACTTCATGCTTACAGTATGAGGCCTTCGTTCTTTGATGCAGTCCTCTGCCTATAACAATTTAATGGGCTACAGCTCAGACTTCCAAGCAGTGTAAATTAAACTTGTTGGTTTTTCTATTGTTTGGCAGCTGTTCTATCCTGCTTACTGAAGTCCTCTGATCTAAATTAATCCCTGTATAGAGGAAGCTGCAGGAGCTTCATTCTGCATTAAGCCTTACATTTTAGGTTGCTGCTCTGCAGTAGATTGTGCTCCCTTGTTACCGTCATCGGGGTTTGTTCCGTTCAGCTGGTGATTGCTTCAGCTTTAACGGAACAGCACAGCATCACTTTCCCCAGCTCTGAGGCGTGGTCGTTTCGGGAGGGGAGACACAGAGGCATGCTACATGTAGTGCATTGAGGACGTGTGCTGCAGGCAGGCCTTCTTCCCTTCCTGCAGCTGGGAAAATTAAACTGGTAAATCTAAAAGTGGAAAGAGTCACTCACCCCCTTTTTCATTCTCTTGTGCACTTGGACTTTTATAAAATCTGAATCTGGCACCACCAGCTCTCATTGATTTGGGGGGGAAACAGGATATTTTAGTAGCTTGGAATGAGATGAAATGCTTGCAAAGCCCATATGTTGCTTGTTTTAGGGAAAGGGTCAGGAAGGTTTTAGAAAGTATTTAAATATTTGGTTTACACGATTAGAGTAGATTGTCTGGAATGAAGTCCGTTACCCGAGGTGATTCTTGCCTCACAGTTGTTTTTTTTTTCATTGCAGTTCTTTGGAGTATGAGGTAGGTGTTCTGGCATCGCACAGTAAAAGTTAAGGACTGTGAATAAATACTGTGGATAGGATTCTGGACACCACTGGAGCCACAGATATCTGCTGTGGTGCCGTTTGGTAGCTGCAGTTTGGAAAATACATTTTGGTAGAGCGAGTAGTTGCTGAGAGGTCCTCTGGTGTCTGTTAGTGAAACTCCAGAAGCTCATTTAAAAATCAGCCTTTTCCTCCCTCCACAGACAAAGCTTTCAAGTAGGATTACATTTCCTGAGAGCTGCAGCCTGAGACTGATTTCTTGTAGGTGTGTTTTCAGCTTTCTGCAGCTTGGAATTTGATTGTTCTGTCCTCAGTTTTCCATGAGACGTGGTCTTTGCGTCATCCTTTGATAGTGGAAGATGGGATTCTTTTTATTTGAAGGTATTCCTGCAGTTTTTGCAACACTGAAGTAAAATGCAGTCATGACAGTGGTACATCAAAGCACAGGACAACTCAAGTCTGCAGCATAAGGTGTGGTTTCTAATACTTGGTAATGTAGGGCAGTTCTTAAAAGTGGTGTTTGATCTCCTTCTCCCATGCTCATCTATCCAGCTGGAAAGCAAAAACTTAATGTTGTCCTTTTTTCTGTGCATTGTTGGTATTTTCCTATGAATTATGAAGCATCCTTTGATACCTGGCATTTCCCCTTGTGATCCTCTGATACTTCTTAAGAGTACTTGCTCCCTAACTTCAAAAGCAGTTCATTGCCTTCCTGCAGACAGTTATTAATAAACTATTTGGAACTGTTGGGCATTCTGGGTCCTGTTTGATGGGAGTTTTTCTCACAAAAAAAAAAAAAAATTCATGTGACCATAGTGCACACAGACCTCAAACTGCTTTTGCTGGTATGTGAAGGATCTCTCCATCATGTGCTGCTTCAGTTGCTGTCATATGTAGACTTGTTCTCTAGATTTAATAACTAAGACAAAACCTGAAGTGAAGGGAGTAATTAAACCTACCCTGTCCTGAACTGTGCTGCTGCAGTTGTTTTCATCCTAAATTGCCTGGAAATTATTGTCTGCTGGGGAAAAATAAATTTTGTATTTAACCCATGCTGGAACAATGTGGTTTTGACTTGGGGGTTGGAGAGAGCAGACTGGAGACCTGATGGCTGCTGGCCTGCACAGGCTAAGCCTTTCTATTCATTGCAGCAGCACAAAATTCACTTTGTTGCTTTTGTTTGGTGGGGAGGAAAAAACTTGGTTTTTTGTGACAGTTCAAAAGGGAAATAATTGGCATGGGGATAGTTAATGTGAGTTGCCATTCCTTTAGCATTTGAGATTCCACTAAAGTACTAATAATTACTGTTAATATCTTTCAGTGGAAACTTTGAGAGTAGAGGAGCACTGGTTGGAGCAGTGTTCAACGGCATGCTGCTGGCATGATAAGAATGCAAATAAGCGTTATTAGCCTAATGATTTTGCTGTCACCATGGCTGTGCAGCAGTAGTGTTGTGAATATGTCATGCAGTACCCGTGAATTTGGAAAGTGTGTCAAAACACAACTTCAATTAGTTTGCTCTAATTATGGCTCTAGAGAGTTCATAACTATATCACTCCTCATTAAAAGAGATTTTTCTTATATGGATTAGTACAGCACATAAAGGGATGTTTGAGCGGTCTGAGGCAGAGCTGTGCAGAGGGAGGGTGTCTGTGGTGTGGCAGGAGGTGTGGTGGGTCCAGAGCAGTGCTGAGGTTCCTGTCCAGTGAGCTCCCAGTGCAGGGCCGGGAAACTTCCTGTTTAAGGCAGGCAGTACTGAGTGGCTGCGCTTTGGTGTCCTTCAGTGAGCGATTCTGAGCAGGATCTTCAGTTTAAAAAGAAGCGAACAAAAGCCAAAACCAACAAATAGAAACCACAAAAGCCCGGGGAGGAACCATGCTTGATGCTGAAATGGAGATCTGGCCTGAAAGCTTTGCTCTGATAAAGGTCGAGGAGCGTAGGCAGTCAGAAGTGTGTGTCAGTCTGGCATCTCAAAGGAGCCCTGCGGGATGCCGAACATCCATGTACCTTTCCAGGGTATTTGTGATGCCTTTTAAATGCTGTCTGTCTGTGTTGCTTCAGCAGGTTCTTGCTTTGCAGAATAGGAAAAAGATTCTTGTGCTCACAGGTGAGCAGTTGATGAAGGGTTAAAGTAGTAATTGTTTAAATCTTTTAGGCTTTCCTCCCAGTTCTGTGATAATTTGATGAAGAACTTCACCCTAATTAAATATTCAAATTAGGAATAAGTGTCAATATGGCTTCCCATTGCCTGGAATGATGATTAATTGTATTCAAAACTCTAGTGGCCGCTGTAATCTAAAGCAAACCGTTGTTCTTGATTATTTCTGCAACACGTTTACCATGTTTTTGTTTTAAAATTTAAACTAGTAATTGATTTGCCATATGCCACAGAGCTGCACATACTTCCACGATATGTGTTTAGGAACTTGGGGACTTTGTAATTGGGATTTTCTTGCTTTCCAATGGAAGCTTTTTTTTTTTTTTTTGTCTTCTACAATGCACAATGATTTGGCTTGCACAACACATAAGGAAAATGCATTATGCAATCAACTTAGTAGGTATAAGTTATATTGATCGTGGCCAAAGTTTGCATTAATTTAAAATAAATTAGGCTTTGTTTCCTCGTGGTCTTTTTTCCCTACAATGTCATGCTGTTAAGGGGAAGGAGTGAGCTGATCTACTCCTAGCAGTCGTTGCCCTCTGTCTTGTGGTCTTGCAGCTAACTGTTCTTCTTGGAGAGACCAGGCTGTCCTTGGTACTGCACAGTGGGAGTGATGAAATGGCATTCGTCTCAGAAATGGGAAGTGGCTATGGAAGGGGGGACAGACACACAGGCCATTGTTTTCAAACCACTCATAGCAGCTGGCACCCAGGCCCTTTCCACTGCTTCTGTCAGGCTGGTGTCCTCAGCATCTGAACTGGCATTTCAAAGCCCAGAAGTGGTGGCAAGAGCACCTGCCTACTGAGGTGTGCACCCCATACATAGCCTGTTCAGCTTCTCCTGCCATGAGGGAGCACTTCTGTGTCTCTTTGAACACTGTAATGCCTGAAATGGAGAGCAAGTGGGATGCCCCGGGGAGCTGGGCAGTGATATCTGGAGGTGTGGGAGTGTGGTGAGGGTCCCTCAGCTGGTGAGGAATGTGTGTGCCACTTCAGTGTCTGGCACTTGCGAAGTGCTTGCTGGAGCTAGCAGGCAGGCGGGTAGCAACTGGGCTCTTAGTTCAGAAAATCTTTTGCAAAGCAAGCATTCAGAGCTTTACTAGAAGGTGGCTAGCATGCATTTGAGAGGCTGACAGCTCCATCTTGGTGCTTCCATAGCCCCTGCTGTCCTCTCGTTGAGGGGGATGCTTATCTCTCACAGCCTGCGGTGGCCTGGCTGGCTTGGTGCTGGGTCATGGAACAGAGCTGGCCAGAGGGATGAGGGTCAGCCTCTCCTGCAGCAAAGGCTGGTTGAGACTTTTCAAATGCTCTGCTCAGAAATGTGCCTTTAACTAGGTCTCTTTGGTTGATTCTAAAACAAGTCCTGCCGTTTTGTTTGGGGTGAAGAAAGTGGTCCCCTGGACAAGGAAGAGAAATTCAAAAGTCTTCCTGCTGGTCGTTTCAGTGCCTCCAAAGTATTTTTGGAT
This sequence comes from Tricholaema leucomelas, assembly GCA_013400475.1. Lineage (NCBI taxonomy): Eukaryota > Metazoa > Chordata > Aves > Piciformes > Lybiidae > Tricholaema lacrymosa > Tricholaema leucomelas. The sequence goes on along the minus strand of WAAF01018158.1, from coordinate 1,089,031 downwards.
ACTGCTATTAAAAAAAAAACAAATGGAAAGCCTGTAATGCCTACAGGCAGTGGTCTTCTGTTTTAAAATGTGTTCATGACAAACCTGCCTCTGCTCAGAGTCTCATATGGATTGTGTTTTAAACAGCAAACTGTTAGCCAAATATTGAAATATTTTCACACCTTTTTTTTTTTTTTTTGTTAGAAATAGCTTTGGGAAGCCCAACCAGACTCAAACTGATGTTTGCTTTTTCTTATTTTATCAATGATGTTCACTATCAGCTGCATCAAGGGCTCACAATACATAGTTCTCCACAAAATGTGTCCTGTTTTTAAAAGCAGATAATTTCCAGATGATTTGCTGGATAGATAAAACCTGCTGGCTAAGAATATGGATTTGATGCTGTGCTGCAGAGTACATAGAGCCCTTTCTCACAGGCAGGGTGTTTGTGAGGGAACACAAAGGCCACCTTGTTTTCCTGGCATAAGGGTGCTGCCAAGGCTCTGGCCAGGTCTGGTAGCTCTCATTCCTGTGAAATGGTAGCTGCTGCTTTGCCCTCATGCTGCGCTAAGCTCCTCTATGGAGAGGGAGCATCTTCATTAGGTATGGCAATGTGGTCCAGAAGATTAATGATAACATTTTGTAAACATTCACACAGACCTGGGATCAGCATTAGAGAAATACAGATTTGAATTAAAAGGGAAAAGCCTGAGTTTCTCATCAAAGCATAGAAATCTGTAGGCTATCAATAATCGTTACTAGCAAAAAGTCTTTTCTTGTGGCAGACTTCTCAGTGGAGCTCCATGGCTGGGTGGTTGAATGGACAGTGCAATAGCAGAGACAGCCATGGCTGTGTGGCAAGCAGCCCTGCTCATGCTGTCCTAAGCCCAGAGCTGTCATGTCCAGGCAACTTTCTAAGCGGTGTCCTGCTGGGAGGGGAGTTGGCACTGCTTTTGTTCACTGCTCAGAGGGCTGTTGGCCCATCCTCCATGCAGAACAGCTTCAGGCTCTGGTCGCTCCAGGCCTAGGGCCTGAGAAGAGCAGGGCTTAGCAGTCATTGCATCACTTCTTCCCACACCATGTGTTCCTGGGAAGGTCACCAACCTTGTCTTGTAGCCTGTGTCCAGGCTTGCCATGTGCAAGTGAGCTTTCCTCTTAGTAGGCTCTGAGCCACGGAGAATAGTTCCAGCTTCACTTCCATGAGCTCCTTTTTCCCTATTTATAGTAAAGTTTAATGGAAGATGTAAAAATATCTCTGCTGCAGGAACTCTGTGCAGAATGTTGGTGGGAGGGTGGGAGTAGTGTATGGCTGCAGACAGATGAAGTTTGGCTTCTCTGTCCTCAGAGGCTGTTGTGGGGAAGCCCAACATGTGCATCACCCCTACATCTGCAACACTTCTGTTGTTGGCCTAGTCCTGGGGTTCAGTGGGGCCTGTGCTGGTGTGGATGATCTTGCTCACAACTGGACTGAGCAGCAAGTTAAACAGCAGAACCATTCTTGGTTGTTACTCCTGCTATTTGAGGTCCACTCCAGCTTTTACAAGCAATGTTAAAATTGATATTTGCTCCTTAGCTTGACAAGAATCATCAGGCAAAAGCAGGCTGAGGGCAGCAGCATCTTCTGCTTTATAGTGGCATCATCTCTGTTTCCTCCTCTCTTCCTCAGGCACATCTCGCTGACGCTCCCTGCCAGCTTTCGAGGGAAAAGTCACAGCACTCGCCTGGACCTGGAGCACCAGCACTCAAATTTGTATGCCATATCAGGTGAGCTGGCACATGCCACAGTTTCTCTGCTCCCCTGTGTAATCAGAAGTGTAACCAAGCAAAGCAGCCCTGTGTGCACAGCCAGCCAGGTGTGTGGTACCTAGGAGATGCACATTCAGCCTCGCAGTGCCATTTTAATGGTCAAGAGCAGAAGGAGTGCAGGACCCCAGAAAATGCCCAGGCACACATGTTACTGGCAGCAAATGTTACTGATCACTGGGGAGATCACAGCCCTGAGAGAGGGATGCTGCTGCCTACAGAGCTGCTGGATGAGAGCTTTGATGGAAAGTGACACTGACACAAACTTTGCTCATCTTTTTCATGATCTTCACAGGTGAGTCCTAAGAGACCTCTCTGCCTGTTTCATGGTAAACTTTGTCTTGTATTGGGACAAATCTGAAATAAGGTGTTGGGATATGGGGAGGGTTCTGCAGTGTTCTGAAGCAGCATGTGCTTGCACATGCATGCTTAGTCTCTCTAGGCTGCAGCTTTCTGTCTGTTCACTGTTCCAGGCTGGTGTACAAGTGCTAGAGCTAGTGATAGTTTCCAGATGTCAGTGTAGAAAAAAACTACCAGTGAGTAATTAAGCTGGTCTTTATTTTTGACTAGTATTAGTCTACAGGGAAATTGTGTATTTAGAGTGGTCAGGATCAAGCCCATTCCTTCACCATGCAGGTACAAATACTTGTTCCTGTGCTTCAGGACCACCCAGTGGGTTTGTTTTGGAGCTGGGGACCCTGTGAGCTATTCCTGACAGCTCTACTCCTCTGGAGAAGGTCCTCTGTTTAAGTGTTTCCTGTCTTGAAGGAAGAGTGAGCTAAAATGGAACATAGCCTGGTTTCCCAGAATCTCAGGAAGCAATGGCTCTGGGAGTGAGAGGCAGGGACATTCCTCAGAGTTGTATCTCATGGGGTCAGTCACTTCTGGTTGTGCTGAGAGCTGTGTGGTCTGGAAGCTGTTTGTGAACCACAGTGGAAGAACTTCTGGTCCTGCAAAGTAAAGAAAATGTTAAATGCAGCTGTGGCACAACAGTGCATCTCACCTGCCTCTTCTCTTAGGAGGCCAGCTCGTGTTCTGTGCTTCAGCTGAGTCGTACTGAGGTGCAGGAGAGTTTTTTTCCTTAGAATTACTTTTTCTTTTTTTTTTTTTTGGAGTAACATTACACTGAGCAAATATTGTGATAGGCATGGTAGAATCATACTCAGACACATTGCTCTATGTTATTTTTGCCAAAGGACTAAAATACTGGCTTTAAACCTCACTCTGTCAAAACCTATTGAAGGTACAGTCCTGTCATCTGGCTGAAGGAGGTTTTCAGCACAGTTTGCAAACCCACAAAACGCAGCAGTAGATTCAGTGGGCTGTACAAAAGGTAGTGTTTCTGCATAATCAGAGAGGAGAAGATGGCAAAAATGTGCCATTTGCAGGTTCTTGCTACTAATAGTGAATGACAAATCTAACATGGGAACATGGCATTAATTCATGTACCATAATCAAAGGGTTATTTAAAAGGTAATCTCTGACTGAAGCTACAGCTTCAGGTTCCTAAATAGATGGAATATAACAATTGCATAATTCTTGTCAGTACTCGTTTTTCTTGTTACTCTCCTGCCCTAATAGATTTAGAAATGTAAAGGAAGGCGTGTGCTAGTGTTCACTTGAGACAGTCTTGCGTGGAGGATAGGAAGCTGTGCTTTCTCTCCTGAGAAAGCATCAAACGCATAAAGAACAAGGCAGCAACTCTGCTTGATTGTTACTGAGAACAGTTCTGCTTTAGGACTTCCCATGAACTGCCTTTGCTTGCAGCACAACCTGGAAAGATGACCTATTTTGCAAAGAACCTGAACACTTTACCAGATAAGTGCAGGCAAAGCACAAAACAAGCCTGCAGAGCTGGGCATGGCTTTAGGCCTCCAAGTCTGCGTGAGCACATTTCAGTCAAAGCACATAACTCTTTTTGAACCCCAAGTGCACGTTGTCCTCCAGACGTGCTGTTGCACAAGTCATGCATACGTGCGCTGTAATGGCTATTTCAGCTGGCAGTCGGTTCTGAAGAAAGAGCCTTGTCACATGAAACATCCTGTGTGTTGGCAGGGATCTTCATGCATAGCTCCTGACCGCTGCTGCCTTCTCAGCAGCTGTGATGAGGTGCTGGGACAATTCCCTTTGCGTGCTTAAACATTGCCGAGGTAGATTAGCCCCCAGACACACTGTGGAAACCGTTCCAAAGTTTCCTGTTACGTTGGTGTGGTGTTTGCAGCCAGTCCGTTTATCTGCGCTGCGACGCCAGCGCCTTGCTGCAGTGCCATGGCAACGGGAAATTTATTAACATGCTTCCACCATTGTCCCTAATTGCTGTGCTGGAATGTGGTTTGCCACGGTGAGGTCCTGGCTGTGGCATGCAGAGGGGAGCCATGTGTGCGTGGACAATGTGCGGGCTGTGGTGGCGAGCAGGTGAGGTGACCGTGGCCTGGGCAGGTGCAGGGCTCCTCTTCGGTCCCACCGTACATGGACAAGCCTTCGGGCTCCCTCTCTTGGCTCTCTGCAAAATGGAAGATTTGCTGGTGCTGTTGCAGGGAAACAAAAGCCATTACGAATGATCTCTTCCAGTTTTGGTATTACCACAGTCTGAATTGTTGTGGTGGGAGCAGGATGGAGTACTGGGAAAGGGAGGGCTGTAAATGAGGGTGAAATCAGCAGTGACAGCATTGTCTCAGTTCTGTGTTTGTAGAAACCCAAGTTTTTTTCTGTAGTCAATGAAAACAGCATTTCCAGCTGGGGCTCAGCATCTTCGTGGAAGGTAAAATGAATCTTGGCTATCGAACCCACTTGGGACCTCAAAATGCATTTTGGCAGAAATTGCCATGTCTCTGCTGAAACTGTCCTCTTACTCCTTGGGGTGTGTAATGCAATTGTCAAGAAAAAAATGGTCCTAAAAGTAGTAATTACAGTTTTTAAACAGCCCTTTGTTGTTTGTAGTCCTGGCAGTGAGACACTGGATGACCAGAAAGTTAGGGAGACTCATCTTTGCACGGTAAACTAATCAATCAGTCTTTGACAGGGTGCAGGAAACCATTGCCCAGACCTTGCAGCAGGAGCCTACCACATGCCACTGCTGTCTGCACTTAGACTTAGGCTGCTGGCATCATCTTCCCTCCCCAGCAGACTCCCCAGTCCCACCCCATGCCACGTGCCAGAGGTCAAAAGGCTGAATTACACCTGAGCTGATCTGCAGGAGGACTCTGGGTGCTGCTGGGAGCCTGGTGCTGAGGATCTGACAGGTTTAATATGCATGTTCAAACGGGCAGCAGCAGGAAGAAGAATGCCTTGCTCCAGACAGACCTGTCGACAGACACTGCTCAGTATTTCATAGCACAGTCTTTCTTCATGGCCTTCAGCTTAATTAAGATGTTGTTGTGACTACATACTGCCTTCATTTCAGACTTCAGCATCTTCTGGCTGCATATTGCTTTGGCTTATCAGCCACAAGGACAGGGAGGAAGAGAGGGAGCCCTCTCAGTCAGCCACAGATAATAACACACAGGGAAAATTCCTGAATGAAGTGAAAAATTATTTATAATAATGGTAGTCAAATAGAAGGGAAATAAGTCACTCTAAGGGTATATAAATTTTTATGATAGTGTATAAACAGCCATAGCTTGCCTTGTCTCCCATCTATCCCTGCAGAGAATGAGGGCAACATCTAGCATAAAGAAAAATATAATAAGAAAATGAAGAAATGAATGGGAAGAGCTGGAGGATTGATCACTCGGTGCATTTGTATATCCTGATGGAAAAGGTGCTGCTGACAGGTGGCCAGGTTTCCTCTGTATAAAACCATGTGTGTGCTGTCAGGGCGGTGTGAGCAGCCTTGTTTCGATTGATGAATTGCCTGCTTTCTTGATTAAACCTTCCGTCACTTAAGAAACAAAAAGCCTGTGTTTGGATGGCAGAGTGGGACATGTCAAAAAAATCTGTCTGCTTTACCTTTGTGCAGATGTTGGGCACAGACTGTAACATGTATTATTAAAATGAATGTGGCATTTACTGTGCATTATTTCTTTCCTGGGAGAAAGGACCTGTAAATTATATGCTAATAATAAGCTTTAACCCTTTCAGAAACTGAGAGATTTAGGAGTCCAGATATTCCTGCAGGCCTCACTAATTGGATGGGCTCTGATACCAGCATAGCTCTCACTGAAGTTAATAAACAGTGTGTTTCAGACCAGTATGCTGATGCCTCTTGGGGATCTTGCCTCCCATAAGTCTTCTGCTGTGTAAGTGCCACTGAAACGTAAACCTTTCAAATTACAAAATCTTCCACTGAAAGCCCCTTCAAGTTCTGTCTACAAGCAAAAGCTGTCTCCTGCCCGGGGACGAGGCCGGCAGCGGCGCGTTTGCCCAGCCAGCCATGCAGGACCACACTGCAGGGGGCACAGCACTTGGCTGTCGACACTGGCAGAGCCTCCCTGCACCCGCTCAAACCTCTGATTTCACTTCCAGAATCGCCTCAGCCTGCCAGTTTGAGTCGTACTCAGGCAACTTATCTCAGGAGAAGCATTAGGGATGGAAAAAAAGGTTTAGCACACCTTGTGGAGCACATGGCAGGGTGTTGCGTTGGAAACTAGTGACTGAGGTTTGCAGAATGAGATCTTTATGGCCTTGGCTGTGGTTTCTGGGAACTCAGGCACTGGTCCAAGCCGTGTGTTTTCCCACAGCATGGGTCTTCTTAGCTGAAGTCAGGTGGGCAAAGGCATTGCTGCCTGTGGTGTGGGGCCTGCATGCTGCTGAGAAGGGTTGTGTTCTTTTGCTCTGAACTTTTTCTGTAGCCACTTTTGGCATCATGCTCCAGGAAGTCTTGTTTGTAGGTTGTAGCATACAGATTCATGTCATTTGAATATAGGACAGTCACTGGTTGTACCTTCTCTTGACCTGTTCTCAGGCTGTCAGAAGAGAAATTGTGTGGTTGGGAATCTGGCAGATATTTCTGCACAACTCTGCCAGAATGTGTGCACAAAGTAATTTTGCACCAATTTTGTGCGTGAAATCCCAGGCACCACTACAGCTGTTATCTCATGGCCAGAACCTAACCTCACTCATATAAACCCCTCCTCAAGAGTTTGTGTTCTAATGGAAACCTGGAGATAAGATGATCAGAGTTACCCTTGGATAGGAGCAAGGTTTTTATTTTTCAACACTAAAATGTGGAAACTGTGCTGAGAAAGCAAGAGAACAAAAGCAGAACATACTCTGATGTATGTGTGTTGGTAGTAGTTTCAAATAATTGCCAGCTGACAGTCACAAAAAGTTAAAATAGTTGTGCAAGTACTTAAATAGTTGACTGTAGCTTGACATGCTGATGCTGATCCGTGAGTTTGGTACCTCAAGTCATGTTATTAATCCATAGATCTTAAATCCTTTCTTTACACTCAGGATGACTGTGGCTGTTCTCTGAAAATGCCAGCATTCTTCAGTTTTGCTGATACTGAGCTGAAGGTTTTCCTTCTCTTTCAAAGGCAAAATGCCATGTCCTCCGGGTTGGAGCTTGGATGTCACATCATGAAATGTGTCACACACTTTTATCTACTGATAAAGCAACATTTGTGACTGTGAACAAGGCTGCAGTGTTTGCTGTTCATTTGCTGAGGAGCAGTGGGTTCTCAAAGCAGTTACCTTTGCATATATTCCTTATCTTGACAGTACTGGTTTGTGATTGTCTTTAACCACATTATCAGCACACATACTTGTGGGAAGTATTTTTCCCAGGGAAACTGGACTGAGCGCCAAGACAGGGAAACGGTGCCAGTTGCCAGCTTGGTGTTGGCTGGTGTATGTTTGCCAGCTCACCGTGAAGAGGATGTTTTTGTGGGCAGCTCTTACAGGTGGCACTTTCTCCACATGTCTGATTTGTTTATTTTTGAATCGGGCACCAATATTTACCTTAAGATTCAGCTTTAAAGGTAAATGTTTACTTAAATAGTTGCTTATTGTATTTTCTATGTAACCATTTATTGTATTTAAATATTTACATACCTCTTTCAGACACATTATGAAAAGGTCTTAACAAACTTTGTGACGTGATCAGGAAATAGGATGGTTTTGTTTCAGTGTCTGGTGAGCCATAGGTAGTGATTCGGGGAAGGCAAGTGGCCAACACAGCTACCCTTGTGAAGTGGGATGATTGAGCTGCAGTTGTAGGGGGAAACATCTGCAAATGTAGGTTCCAGCCTGAGTTTGATTTGCTGGGTCACCCAGGCAAAGCTTTCCCAGTATGAGGTCCTTAAGAAGTGACAGGAGAGTCCTCAGCGTGGTGGTGGGAAGAGGTGGAGTCCTGGAGGGAATGCAGTGAGGTTGATGTTCATTTCACGCTGGTTTATTGTCCAGATTTCTGGAGACAGCAAAGAGAGTAGAAACTCATGTTAATGACCTGGAAAAACATCAAAGGCAGGGGATTCCTGAAAAGGAAGCTGAGTTGCTTTGCTCTATTGGATAATGCAGACCTTGGCAGGGGGTAGTTGTAATTTGGGTAGTTTCGCTGGAAGTATTTATTTCATACACTGCTCTTATGGCAGCAGTTTGCTTCCAGATTCCTCCTCCCTTTCTGAAGCTCACTTTCATTTGTTCGGCATGACTGTGAGCTCTGCTGAGAAACCAATGCCTGGTCGTGGAGCTGTGCTGGAGCCCTACGGCAAAGCCTGGTGCTGGGCCAGGCTGGCTGGGCTGAGTCTAGCAGCTTTGCTTTCCTGCTGCTCCCTGTTGGGCTCAGGAGTGCCTTGTTTCACGTACCTCTTGTGGTTTGGTTTTGTGGGTTTTTTTCCGTTTTATTCTTTTTGTGTGTGTGTGTGTGTTCTTTTTTAATTACAAAAGAACACTCTCGGAGGTCTTTCTAGATTAAGAAATACAAAAAACAATAAAGATTTTGTTACATTTCAATGCCCACGTGTCAACTTCTTTCTTGTCGCAAAATGTCAGGTTATCTATGCCGCAACTGCCACTTCCCTCTCTTCAATGTACATTTTCTTTTAAAAGATACTGTATCTTTTATCTGTATATAATGAGGACAGACGTTTTAATCAGAGGTTAGTCATTTATTTTTGCAAACTATTGTTTTGCTTCATCATTTCTGCAGATAATTAAATGGTTCGCTTGGCACACTGTGTCTGCTTTATTAAAACAGGTAATTTTGAAAAAAAGGAAGATGCTATTTTTTGGATCACTGCACAAGAATTGCCTTTATCTTCATCTTCCAGCGTAGTTTCTGGTGGTTTTGAGATACTCTTCCATGTTCAGGTGCTTTTAGCACATTCTGCTCTCAGAAAGGGGAGGCCCTGTGCTACATTTTTCTGTCGATCCTGATTCCCACGTGTTATGTTCTTTGCACTTCTTAAGAATAGAAGCGGAACTCGATTTATTTTTGGTGACACTGAATTTTAATTGGGACGGTCCAGAAAGCAGACAAGTTGTGACACAAGCTTTATTCTGCACGGAAACCTCTTTACTGAGGCTGAGATTAAAGTCAGCTTGTTCTTTGCTCTATTGCAATTTTCAGTCTTTGGGCTAAGAGACCTGGATAATCTTCTAAGTATAAAAGGCTCTATTAATATCCAGCAGTTCAGGGAGACTGAAGTCTCATGTAAAATGCTGCAGCTGCGTATTTTGGAAAGGGAAATGTAAGTGTTACTTAATACTAGATTTAATGAGATTCAGAAAAGTGTATTTCTTATTAAATTAGCTCATCCGTGGTGTGCAGGTTGTTGCGTGCTCGCTGCTGCAGCTTGCCGCCCTGCGTTGTCAGTGCTGCGCTCAGGCAGGCGCAGCCCAAACGCTGAAAGATTAAGCCAGGAGTTCTCCCGCCTGTGTAATTTCTCAGATGTGATTTTCTGATTAACCTGCTGTCGTCCGAAGTGGCATTCTTTATCTTCATCATCTCTTGCCTACTTGTACAAGAGCCTGACAGCTGTACTGTGGTGCTGCTCCTTCCCCCGCCTTAGTCTTGGCTGTCCCGTGAAGCTGCAGGCTGGCATGGGAGGTCTTGACTTCTCTCCTGCACCGTACCAGCCCTACAGACTTGACCCGTCTTTCTCAGATCGCACGGCACCTTCCGCAGGAGCTGCTTGTTGATCTCTGCTGAGAGGATTATCTGGCTGCCTTGAATTATGTATGAGCAGGTGTACTGGCAGGGACGTCCCCGTCCCTGTGGCGTGGGCGGTGGCAAAGGCGTTGACGCTGGTAGGGTGTGCAGGGCACATCCAAAAGCCAGTGAGAGGTTGAAAGGGAGGGTGATGCCAGAGGGATCCTACCGGTGACGTGGCACATGCTGGGGCAAGGGTGCCACGCATCCCTTGTTCCGTAGTCGTCGTAGGAACATGGCTGCTGGAGGAGGACGATCTGGTGGGATTGGCACCGGTGGCTTGCAGAATGCAACCTCTGTGGCCAGCTGTGCTGTATTTGTTTTGCTTTTCCGAGTGCCAGAGTTTAATTTTTTTTCTAGTAGGAAGCCACTCTGTGGTTTGGCTATTTAAACAGTTATTAACCGGATGACAATTAACAGATTGCAGAGACAGATTTTCTTTTCAGAACCTCTGAAATCGAGTACAGTTTGCAAAACTATCACGGCTTAGTAATGACAATGAATTTTGATTTCCCGGAACTGATATTAGACTCCTTATTAAACTATGTGCATCTGCTTTTAATTTACTCCAAATAATTGGAAAATGCAATGAAGCTTTCCAATTAAAGCACGGCTTTATGCTGTTTAATAATGCCCCCATAATATTATAGCTTATGAAGTGACAGGTGAGTTGGTGTATGAATAAAACATAAAGGCAGCAATAAGGGACAGAAAACCGGAGACAGTTGTTGGGGATTTTAAATGCTGGATGTAATTTGCATATATTAATCTCTTCTTTTCAGCCTTATCAGGCGTTCTTCAGTATTTGAAGTTAAAATAGCGTTGACAGGCGGGAGTACGCTTAGTTTTTTCAAGGATTTATTACTTGTATAATTTCTGATCTTTAATAAGCAGATATGACTGATCCTCATAGTTCTATAGAAATCGGTTAATTGTTCCAGATGGCGTGTACTGATTATGCAAAATTACTTTTCACACCATTTTTTTTTTTTCTGATGGAGTTTGGAGTAAAATTAAATTTTTTATAGCCGCCTTATCATGCTGTTTTACAGTGGTTTTTGCACAGAAGTTGAATTTAATCTACTATATTACATTGACCAGCAGAGTTATTCTAATGTAGCATTCTGTGATTTGACAAAGAATAATAGAACACATTGCTCATTGTTCGTTACTGTGCTGCTCATAAAAAGGAGTTCTAGTGCAGAAAACCAGGCTGTTATTTATGAAGAATGCTTAATTTGCACAGTTAAAAATGCAAAATTGTTACAATGAGATGTTCTCTCTTTTGGATAGAAGACTTGAGCAGAACAAATGAAAATAGTCTTGTTGCTATAGATTTCATCTAATAAAGAAGGGAGTTTTAGATGACTGGTGTGGCTAGGCTGTATGTTATTGGAAGGTGCAGTCATCCAGGCAGGAGGCTCTGACTCCTATCAGGAGGTGTCAGTGGTGTTTTCCCTGATTATCCTCATCTGGGTATCTCAATGGCATAATTTCATAATTGAAAACATTTATAAAGGTTGTTGGGCTTCATTCATCTAATGAAAAGCTGCTTATACAAAACAAGCCACACATAAAGCCCTCTTGCTAATAAAGTTATTGTGACTGGTTTTGGCAATGAAAGTGTCCCCTTGCCTGGCTGTGCCATGCAGCAGACACCCATCTCACAGGCACACCACGGGCAGCGGTTCCCACAGCCGCTCCCAGTCCCACTGGAGCGGTCAGGATGCTGTGATGGGTGTTTACGTGTTGTTAGGGTTTGTCCAGGAGTAATACTGGGCCTAGGTTAGTTTTGTCGTTGTATCCCATGCTTTTCTGTGCCATGCTGTGGACAGGTGTATGGTGCCCTACTCGGGCAGTGCCGCCACCTTTCTCCTCCTGACAGTCTTGTGTGAGCTTGGTGGATTTTCCTTCATTTTCATCCCTTGGACACCTCCACCGACAAGTAGCAGGTGGCCTTGCAGTGCAAGGGTCCTGCTTGGACCAGATTTCATCCCAGGGTCTCTGCCACCACAATTAGACATCCAAAGAGGGGCTGAAGGGCCAGTAAGAGCCAGAGTCCAAGACATTTTGCTAATCTTTGCAAAGCAAGACATCAGATGTTTAAAGAATGACCTTGTGGTTAATGGGATTAAAATCTCCAATTAAATTAGAAAAGTGGGCATACACTAAATGGACTTTTATGAAGAGTGCTTATTTTTAACTCAGTAGAATAAAGGCAAGTAATTAACTCAGCCATTAGAAAGCTCAGAATTTCCCCTGTCTCCTGTGGAACTAGAAAATTGTTTTGTGTATACTCTTTATATATATATTAAAAATAGTATATATGGAGACGACTAATGGCATAAATCAGGATTTATTGGAAAATATTTGTTCTAATGAAGTAATAATTTGGTAGTAATGTTTTTCATCAGTGTAGCTTAAGGCTACATTAAGTGGACAGACTTTATATGGATTCTCTAATTTTAATCTTCAAAATGCTATCTAATGTCTCATTAAGACTTGCATATAATGTATCTTAAGTACAGTCATTAAATATAGTTTAGGGAGATTTATGTTCAGATATTTCTTAAAGATGTTTTAATAGGCCCATTTACTCTGATGATATTAATGAGCTCTTAACACTTATTAAGCTCCTAAAACTAGTGGAATTCTTCTTGCAGTGAGGAAAACAACTGGAGAATTGTAAATGAATTGGAAGCTCTAACAAGGCTGGGTTTCAGTTGGGTCTTCAGCTGCCCTCTCTGACCTGTTCAGCTCTGTCAGCATCAGGCTGTGTCCTGCTTTGTTCCCTTGTGCTCCTGCTGCCTTCCCTGGGCTCTGGAAAGGTCTTTCAGTCCCGTTCATTGTGCGTCATCTGGGCATGCAGGGGCTGAGCAGGGGCTGCTGTTCCTCATGAAACAGCAGATGTGGTAAAGAGCTGCAGGATGAGTAGGTTTAGACCTGTGTAGATACCTGTAATGTTAGGCGAATTTGGTTGTGTATCTCCCAAAATAAGAGAGGTACTGTAAGCAAAGAGCCAACTACAGTCATGCTTTTAGATAAATTCTGCTTTTTGATCCTGTGAAGTTAAGATGCAAGAATTATAATTATGCTAATAAAAACTGTTCATTCCCCTATCGTCGCTTTAGCTCCAACTCCAAAAGTTATTGCAAACAAAATTCTCTGGTTTCATCACTCAGCTCTTCTTAAAAAATCCTTCTGAGTTCAGAGACTTTTATAATTACTAAATTGGTTTGTTAGCAGGAGATAATAGCAAATTTCTTCTTTTCATAATTGGACATTTCTTCCCTGTAGGCTAATGTATGCGCAGCACTTGCATACACAATAAGCTGTGCTTTTGAAAAGCCATAACTAGCTAATAAGTGCTGTGGTGTCATCGGAGAGTAATGGTTTGCTGATTAGCATAATTAATGACAAATGGTGGTGCGGAGCGGGTGGATTGGTTTAGCAGATGATGAATGCGCTGCAGCCCAGGCTGAGTCCTGCTGAGGCGGCTTGGCTGGCAGTGGTGGCTCCTTGGTTGGTTGGCCTTGCTTCTCACCGCAAGCCTAGCCCTTGTGCCCACTGTCTCTCCTTGGCACCCTGTGGAACAAGCCACACGTCAGCAGGGCTGTGCTTGGTGGCTGTGGGCACTCCACAGCCTGGTTGGGCAGTGTGCCCTGGGGCATGGCTGGGCGCTGATCTGCATCATGCAGTTCTCAGGGCAGGGAGGCATTGACCAAGGAGCTGCACTCAGCTGGGTACCGATGGCCAAGGAGTGGCACCCGGCTGGGTGTTCCTGTGGGCCACCAATGGTCTGTGTCCTCTGAGGGCAGGAGAGAAGCTCCAGGCAGCCATCCATGCTAGGAGATGGGCACATTTATCTGTGACTTGATTAATCAGGGCTAATTTGCATTCACAAATGAGACTGATAAAAATGGAGTTACCTTTTCACCTTTAAGGGGGAGGAGGGATTATTTCTAGGTTGTCTCTTTTTTAAGCGATAAGCAACTCTTTTACCAATAAAGATGAAAATACTTAATTTGCATTAGCAAAAGAAGCTAATTATTATATAGTTAATTAGCATCTGGAAATGAGGATTATCTTAATTACAAAGCACAATTTCCTTAATAGCTACAAAACTGTAAGTTTGATCTGTGTGGAGATTGGTGACTATTATTATGTAATTAGTGATCATATTAATGATGCCGTGTATTTAGATATAATTTGCATATGCAAATGAAATTTACCTGATAGAAATATGTGGCTCCACTAATGACTCTGAGCACTTAAAAATTAAATTATATTAGAAGATCTGGGTCCAGAGTCACTGTGCAGTGGCATGGTGGATCTCCTCCTGCAGCAGAGCTTTTGGCTCTGCAGAGCTATGGCCTTCTGCTCTGGCCCTTGAGAGGATGAGGAAACTCATGCCCAGATCTCAGTACTGGGTGCATCCCCCTGCAGCTGGGATGTCATCAGTGCCAGCTGCCATCTTCTTCTGAGCTGGAAACCTCAGCTTTGGCTTCTCCTTGAAGCTTTTCTGGCCAGATAAGCATTTGAACACTGGATGATGGGAACACATTCTGTGTGTTGGGCTCCTGCCCAGAAGATGAGACCCATGTCTTTTGTAGCAATGCTCACAGGGTAGGGTTGCCTGGGACATGTGGCAGGGGCAGGGTGCTTCAAAACAGCTGATCCATCTTTATTCTGCTTTTATTGGAAAGCAAGAAGTTGCCTATGTGTTATAGAAGACTAAGGTCCTTTAAAGCAAAGCTGGTAGGAGTGGGCGCTGTGCACCCTGATCTCCCCAGGAGCCCACTGGCACAGATGTTGGTCACTTGGTGCACAGCTGCAGGGCTGCTGCTGGACAGGATCGCAGCCATTGCTGCAAGTGTGAGCATCTGCCATTGCCTGGAGACCTGGCCCCTGTCCAGAGCTTTTCCAGTCGGGGAGCCCAGTACCCTTGCAGTGACAAAATCCCTGTCCCTGTTGTACAAAATCACACCTCTGTGGGTGTCTGGTAAAAGAAAATCAAAGCTTTCAGGGCCAGATAATGTAACACAATGTAGTGTGTTTCTTTCATGTACCCTCCTCTTAACCTACAATTCTGAAACGACTGAAGTGCAAAAAATACCAGTGCTGGAAGGAAGCAGCCGTTACCCAACAGGATGTTTCTCTCATCAAGAGGGAGAAATTTACAGCCGCCAGCCAGGGAACACTGCAGCTATTGTGGGTGCTTCCTGAGATGCTTTTTGCAACTGCCTGCTCCAGCCCGAGTCCTGCCTGCACCTCCCTCCTCTCTGCTGCAGACAGACATTACATGTTTAATGACTTCCAAGGAGTCTGTCTGTCATTACAGCTGGAGCTGAAAGCAATTGAAAAGCGCCTGTGTTTCTCTTCAGCGTGGAGGCTGCAGGAGCCTCCACTTTGCCTCCTTGTCCTAGAGCGGGACCTGCCCCGGTTCTGCCGTGGCCCCTCACCACTGCTTTGTATCTGCTCCAGTCTAATTAATTAAGGGTTGTTGCTTAGAAGTAGCACGTGCTTAGGTGTGATCTTTGAAGTTTAGTGTGGTGCAGAGACTTCAAAGGGGACATTTTATTAAAAAATAATAAAATCAAGAGCTCCTAAACACTTGCAATTTGAAGAGCTTGTTTGAAGTCTGTCCATGGTCCCTGGTGCCGATACAGCCACAGTGCTGAGGTACTGCTTAGGCATCACCATGCAGTACTTAACCTTCACTTTATTTAAAAAAGAAAATAATCAAAGCCAGGAGTATTTTCTCAAGTGTTTTTGTGGCTTGATCTAGTAGTGAAGAACTAATTGTGCTGTGTTGTGAGCTATGCAGGAAACAGAGAAAAATCAAGGCTGACAAACAAATTAGCAAAAGTGAAAATTTAGTCCGGGTCTCGTTTTTAATCAAGGTTGTTTCAAGACAAATGGGAAAGCTGTAAACCTTTCCAATGGCAGAGGTTTCCTTTCACAGCCTCAGAGGCCTCTGCTCACCATACCAAGCATCGCTTGGTTGTGTGCTGCCTAGCTTAGGTCTGGGCACTGGGCTAGGGAGTTCCCAGCTGGGTTTCCTCACTCCTCCCCGCAGCTACCTGGTGCAAGATCCAGCTCCTCCTGGAGCTGCAGGACTGCCTTAGCTGGGTGTGGTGCTCTGAGACTGTCTCATGAGCTTGAGCTTGTGCCTTAATTCATTGGAACCAAACAAGAGGAAGGTGATGAACTGCTGGAGGCACCTCTGGGGCTGGGTATGCAGGCAGAGCCTGTGTGTAGCACTGCCAGCCCAGCTCACACCTGATTGCTCAGCAGAGCTGAGAACCATCCTGGTCTCCTCTTGTTGACTGATGATAGGCTGTGCAGGGCAAGCAACCAGAGGCCCCCTTGGCACAGCCAGTGACAATTGCTACTGCAGGAGTAGCACTGATGACAAGCCCAAGCAACAGTGCATGCCACAGTATGTCTCGGAGACACCATGGGCTTTGGCAAACACATGGTGGTGTGCTTGGCTGGAGACAACTTGGTGTTCCTGCCTCTTGTCCGAGGGCTCCCTTACTGTAGAGCCAGAAGAGGACTGGAGAGGAGCTAGAGGAAATAGGGATCAACATCTCAGGTTTGAGTTTTTGCCTGTATGAAGCAGAAAGCTGTTGTTTCTTTGGGGGCGGTGTCTGCAGCTGGGGAGCGCAGCCTGGGGGCGGTCACAGCACTCCCAGTTGCAGCCGGCTTGGCAGGAGCTGACGAGAGAGTTTGCTTTTGTTTTCCCCTTGAGGTTATGCTATCATTAGTGATTTGGAAATGCAGAGTGGTGTTGTTCCATCTGGGACTCGGTGCACAGTAGCAGAGCGAGCACACACACGTTTACTATTCAGCCTGCTATTTAAATTACCGTGTACAGAACTACAGGAGTAGGAGGCTTAGCTGTGTGTCATGGAGAGTGTGGTTTGTTTTGAAAAGCTCTTGTCCGTCTCTTGATGGGTTGCAGACTGCTGGTAAACACTTTTTCCATACTTATGAATGATTTCTCCCCCTTCCACACCTCACATGCCTGCCTGGGTTTGTGCAGGTGTCCTGTGCCATCTTCCACATGCAGTGTAAAGGTTCAAGAGTGCAGAGCGTAGCCAGGTGCCAACAGGAGACAGAGCTGTGTGTGCAGCATGTCAGGGTGGCTGTAGGAGGCTGGGAAGAGATACAGAGTGGGTGGTGTCCTGGTGCTAATGTCCTGTCCCTGATGATACAGGAGCTGGAGCATCTCTCTTACAAAGAGAGGCTGAGAGACCTGGGGCTGTTCAGACTGGAGAAGACTGAGAGGAGATCTTATTAGTAGTTAAGAATGGGGCCAGACTCTTTTTTGAGCAACAGGACAAGGGGTAACTGGCCCAAACTGGAACCCAAAAGGTTCTATCTGAGCATAAGCAAAAACTTCTTACCCATAAGGGTACCAGAGCACTAGAACAGGCTGACCATGGAAGCTGCAGAGTCTCCTCTGGAGAGATTCAAGACGTGCCTGGATGCAATCATGGGCAATCTGCTGCAGGCGACCCTGTTTCAGCACAGGGATTGGACTAGATGATTTCCACAGGTCCCTTCCAAACCCCACCATGTTTTGTTTCTGCATCCTTGCCTCACCACCCAGCCCTGGCCAGCATGGTGTTGTTTCACCAGCTCCCCACAGCTACCCAGCTACCCCTGGCAGCAACATGAATCCTGTGGTGCCAGCTGTCCCTCCAGGCTAGCCATGGCTTCCCATGGCAGGTGCATGCAGTCACCTGGCCTGAGCGCTGCCAGCCTGCTGATTGTTACCCATTTCCAAGTTCCTCTGGTGTCGTTGAGCTAGAAATGAAGTTTTCTCTGAACAGGTGAGCTGTGCTGGTTTTATGGTACTGCTGTAGGCTACTTTAGGAGATACTTATTTTGGTGAAACATAAACACAGCACTAGGTCTGCAGGTTTGGGGAAAATCTGAAAACTTCTGCAATATTATAGCAAGTCCTTTCTAAGATCTGAGACAATTTAAATTTTAAATGTGGCAATGGTACATTCATTGTTGGTTTGGGGTTTTTTGTTGTTGGTTTGCTTTAGCAATGCTTAGTTTTCAGAGTTGTGCAGGAAGATGTTTTGCAAGGAATTTATTAAGTAAATATCTTTAATATCAGCAGTTGAAAATTCTAATGTAAATGACTATGCAAAAATAGCAATAAAGAAATCCAAAGCTATAAAAGCTTATGGTGAGAATTTAAATGCAGAAAGAGCTGCTGTTTCCTTGGGAGTTGAGGTATATAAACTCCTCCATAGCTGTGTATCCCCACAATAGTGGTGTGAAGAATTAGCGCTCGCTGCAGTGTGCAAACTGAACCCGCCGAGCACTGAGGCAGCTATTCATCTATACCCAGGAGCTAAATATGACAATGTTAGCATTTTTCATTTCCCTGACGTTACCATTAATAAAGCAATGATCCAAAAGAAGCTTTGCTGAGTCTGTTCTTTATGCTTCCATCACTCACGACTAGATAATTTCACACAGGATCGTTTTTAAATTAAATGACGATAAAAGCGCTCTGCTGTCCTGTGTTCACTAGTTCATAGAAGTCTATCAAGTCATTAATGTGTCATGACAAACTGCTAGTTGGGTACAAGAGTAATTAATTATTTGCATAAATAACAGGTTGAACTTCGTGCTTTGAACCACAATGACATATGCGTCACGTTGTGGACATCTTGGAACCTCTTGCAGGGGTAAAGGCTGAGGCAGGCGCGCGCGATGGCTTCCGCATGCGTGTCCGGCGGCCAGCAGCTTGGCTGGAGCTTTGATGCTTTTTGTGTTCCTGAGTTGTTCATTAATAGCTGTTTCACGAAAGCATCTGATCATTGGAGATTTCAATGAACAATTATACAGATTTTCATAATCACCATTAATCACCACATATTTTTCAAGATAATTACAGCAATTATTATTTAGATTCCTCTTTTATGTGCTCATTGTTGAAAAGAACAAGTGCTTATTACACGGGATAGTGTAGAGATCTACGGTCTGAAGTTCTTTGTCATCCAGAAACTCATTATGTTAGCTGATGCTGCCTGTGAAAGTTCGTCAGCGTGTTTAAATTAGGGTAGCATTGGCAGGTCTGATTATTTAAATCTGGTAGCTTTGCTAAAAATACAGTTATTCAAGAAAGATGAATTACTAATTTGACAACTGAGATTTAGTTGGAGTCTACAGCACAGAAGGCAGCATCTATCATGTGCTTAGAGGAGGGTGACAGTACTTTTTCAGATGAAAGAGAGAATTTCTGAGCTAACAAGTTGTATTTATAGAGTGTGGTTTTGTGCCCTGCCCTTTAAAGGCTGAGACCAAAGTCCGAACGAATTATAATGAAGAAGTGGCCACTGGTTAAAAGTTGGCTTCGCTTTTCAGTGGTGCTGAGCTGACCAAGGGGATGGCTCTGGTGCCCTCTTGTGTGCCCGTTACTGGAGGATCTGGTCTCCTCCTGACTGCTATTATGGAGTCGTGGGAACACCACCCTAAAGGTTGGTTTTAGAATCATAGAATGGTCTAGGTTGGAAGTGACCTCTGAAGGTTCCATCTGCTGGCTCCTTCAATTCTTATCTAATTACAGTGACTGAGCTAATTGGATGTGATCCTCATGTAGGCAGTTCCTGGGAGGCATTGGAAATACTATTTTTTTTTCTTGAAATCCTGTTTTAATTTCTTCCATTTTGAGGGAAAAGAGCACAGGCACCTCCCTGACCTTTTGCAGATGCTGTGGGTGCAGTTGCACAGGGAGAATCTTTCAGCCTCCTGGGTTCAACCAGGCCCTGGCATCACAAGTGCCCTGCAGCAGGTGAGGCTTTGCAGGCAAGCAGTGATTCCCAGTGCAGCGCTGGGAGCCACAGTTAGTCAAGGTGATGGTCCTGTGGCTGCACTGACTAGTGGGCAGGGAGGCTTGAAGTGAAATGTGCAAGGCACAAATGTTGCATAGGTCTTCTAGAATATTTAAAGTTGCAAGCTTTTAAAGATGTTAAAACCTGTGTGGATCAGTGCATGAACTCACTCATGTATGAGTAATGCTGCTGCTGGTGGTAATGCTGTAAAAATGGGACCTTGTCCACCTTTCTGTTCTCAGTCAGAGCTTGTGTCTCCCGTTGTGTCTCAGGAGTCCCCACCAACTGCTCACAGCCTCACACAGATCCTACCTGCAGACCGTTGCTGGGTCCCTGAGCCATGGGGTTGAGGGGGTGAAGGCTGCACCCGCCAGTGCTAACAAAGCCAAGGGAGAGGGAGCAGGCAGCTGGGGCAGCCTGGTGCGTTATTTCCGTAAAGTTTCCTGGGTTGGTGGGTGTTTAAGTCCTCTTGACTGCCAGTGCCTGGCTGTGAAGAGAGCTGCTGAATGAGTGAGCTGTTTTCTGATTTCTGCCTTTAATGTATTTTACCAGCAGCCGAGTGACAGACCTGACACAGTGGCTCCTGTGCACGCTCCTGCGCTTGGGGAGTGCAGCATTAATAACACACTTCCATGCATCATGCCATTTTTAACCATGATCGTTATGATAAAGGGCATATACTTAATTACAGGCCTGCTTAATTACAGCTCTGTTGAAGCTCGTTTGTTTAGGAGAGTGCTAATTGTGCTGCTGAGCCTTTGGCACACCCTGCTTTCATCTGCTGCTTTGCTCTGCAGTTTTGAGCTCCGGGAGGGCTGAGGCGCACAAGGACGGACAGACGGACGGGTGGTTGGAGGCAGGGGCTGCCAGGGACGGCGCACGCTCGTCGTGGCTTAGTCTTTAAATTGCTTTACAAAAGCCAGTGTGTGACTGATCAAAGCAGGTTTCTGTCGGGATAACAAATGCAGATGGTCTTTTCAGGTTCAAAACTTCCTGGATTTGGTGATGCTGGTTTTCATCTGTTTCCTTTTGTTTCATATAGCGCTGCCACATAGCACCTTTGATAATGAAATTACTCCAGCAGAGGGGGTTCTTAAAGTCAAAATACACAAAGCAAATGTAAAATGCAAAGAATTCTTAAATAACCCTTGTTAAATCATGAATGTGGTAACTTGCTGATGCTGATGGAAGTTAGAAACAACAAGCAGAGAAAGGTGTAGATGCTGTATGAAAGAAAATGCTATTTGAGGATTATTCAAGGGCATTTCAGGGATTAAATTTGCTCTAATTTGAAGTTTTTACTTATTTCAGAGCTGAAACGTAAAGACTTAACACGTTAAAGGTGGAACTGAAATAAAGTGGGTGTATTTAGAGCTGCACTCTGCCTTAGAAATGTGCTTTTTTCAGTCTGGTGTGGAAATTGCTGAGTTACGTATTTTAACAGTAAACATCTCTCTTGTACTGACATATCTCATGAGAGATACAAGTCACCCGAACCAGACATGTTCTTCAGAAACCAGAGACTTGCTCAGATAGTTTTGTGTGGTAAATAGATGTCTGTCCTCTCAAAAGGTGTTTGTTTTCGGTTTCAAATACTGTCCTGTTTCAGCAGCTGAACCAAACTGGAAGACTCAAAATTGAGACCATGAAATTATATGTGGATAGAGCAAGGAGAGTTCATTGAATTCCTGATTCAGTGGGGACTAACCCAGCTGTGTCTTGAACAGAGAGACACCACTGGCAGGTTAGAGGGAGTAAAAGGCTGGCAGTAACCCCTGCAAGCTATCAATCATGTGTCAATGCCATGAATACTTGATCTGTCACTAGGAATGTATGAAGTTACATGTCAGAAGTCAGCTGGAGATGTGACATGCCTGCTTGTTCTGTCCCTTTCAGCAATGGATGGAGTGCCTTTCATGATTTCGGAGAAGTTTACCTGTGCTCCTGAAGGGGTGAGTTGCCTTCCCAGTGTCAGAAATTCATCTTTTGATGGAGAGTGATCACAGGGCATCCACATAGATTACCTGCTTCTGGGAGCTTTTTTTTGGTGGAACCTAATACATACCCAGTGCTTGAGCTGAGCCAAGGTTGTATTGCACAGTATTCCTGTGGGGCAGGAATGACTTTTGCCAGATGACTTTTAAAGCTGAACTGTCCTGGGAGTTGAAAGTTTATCACCATCAGAAATACAAGAGTGTAGTCAGCTTTGTAGCTTCCTTTTTGCACCCCAGGAATTCAGGGCAATTGTAAGTGGTGTGGTGTACTTCAGTGCTGTCAACTGTTGTGGGCAAGGGTTTTCCAGGGTTGTTCAGTCTTGGTGGGTGCTGGTGGGTTTACAGGTGGAGCATGAGTGACTGTAGCTGACTGTGGGTAGTGGGATTGCCGTGGCTGCACTGGCCAAAGTCCAGTTTGGGGAGGGGGAGGCGGTGCCCTCATGTTTACCAGTTCCAGACAGGAAAATTTGCAGAGGCAGCTATGTCCTAATGACACCACAGCTGGACCTCAGCTGGGTTCCAAGGAGCAGCAGCAGGATGAAAGAATGATTTTAGGATTCCTGTTGCCCTCTGGCCTGGGAGATTGTCTGAGTCACAATGACTGCAGTGCAGCAGCAGAGCAGGCTGGGTTGCTATCACATACAGCACACTTCTAAACATGTTCACTCCCGGAGAAGAGTCCAGCTCTGTGTGCCTGTGTTGCCGGCTGCATGGCTCCGGCTCAGCGTGCCTGTGCTGCTGACAGCACAGCTCCTGCCTGACAGCGGGGCAAGCTCAGAAGGGCACCACATCCTGCTTGCTCAGCATTCAGTGCTGCAGTGCCAACAGCCTGGGCAGGGCAGGTTGGCTCAGCTGAAATTAGAAACCACAGTACAGATAGAGAGTGACCTTTGAGCACTGCAGGGCCAATGCTGGTTTACGTTGGTGATCCAGAGCTCAGAGATTCAGCATCCTATTACCACTTCCTTCAGCCAGCTGATCCTGAACCAGTTTAAAATCAGTTTACAAGAAGCTGCTCAGGCAAACACCAAGCCATCAGCTGTATCTGATTTTTCACATTGTGCTCCCACTTTGTCAGCAGGAAGAAGAAAGCACACGACCTCCGTGTGTAGCCGGATGTGGTTTTTCACAACCATTGCTTTTGGAAAGTGTTGTTTATGGGTCGTTATTCGCAGAAAGCTGAGTCCCTGCTGTGAGGACAAATGCAGAGAGATTAGGTCGTACTAGTCTTCCCCTCGGATCCTTGAGACACCATTGCCACCATATGGTCAGTTTGGTCAGAGCTTCCTGCAGCCTGTGCTGCTCGCACCTACATGCTGCAGCCGTATGAAATCCATCGGGTGTTAGAGGGTGCATTCCCGTAACAGCCATCCTGCAGCAGGGAGGTGGCTAAATACCTACCTTGGCCAAGTAAGACTGAGACAGTGTCAGCTGTCGTCACTTGGGGACAAAGGCATTAAGAGCTGCTATCCCTAACCTGCTTCTGCTTCTTCACTCCTGCTGTGGACAGAGAAACAGGGTTCTGCAAGTGTTTGCAGATGATGTCTCTTAATCTCTGGTTGATAGAGCATTTGCCAACTTTAAACAGAAGATTTCCAAACAAAAAAATGCCTAAAATTGACATTTCTGATTATTGTTTCTTTGTTTTTTCCAGATGCAGCCGGTTGATCTCTTGGGCATCACAATCAAAACCCTTGCAGAAATTGAAAAGGAGGTAGGTAGCCAGCCAGGCACTAAGCAAAAGTGTCATGAGAGCTGTGTTCACCTCATTGTAAGATCCCTTCCTGTGTAGAAAAGGCCTCTCTTGTTTTTCCCAGGTTATTGGTGGTGGATAAAATAAATGAGGAGTCAAAACAGTAAGCCTAGAGTTAGAGACATCCTCTGTGATCTGTGCAGGTTGAGGACACTTTAGGTGTTGAATCTAATGGCAAAGTCTTCTGCCCTCTGTTTAATTACAGAGCTCTTCCTTATTTAACCTTTCTTCTTTACAACCGATGTGACAGCAGGGCCCTGCATTAGGTTGCCCTTTGTGTCTCATCGACTAAGCAGTGCCAGGTAAACTGCTTTATCGCTTTTCAGTTTGATGGTCTTGGTGACAAGTCACCAGGAAAACTGGACTGCACTTTCAGTGAGGCTGAGTCTTCTGGGAGCTCGAGGAGGAGACAGCCATCAAACTGAGGGTGATTTTGTGTTCCCAAGGGAGCATTTTGCCATATGCATGGTGCCAACAAGTCGCCTGCTTTGCAAGGGCTGCATTTCAGCTAAAGTCTTAGATCAGGATGTTTCAACAGCATGTGTGTCTTCAGGCACTATCATTCACAAACATCTGTGTCACAAACACAGAAGCACACTATTGTGCTGACCAACTGAGTTAAAGGCAGAGAGTAAGAAGATGCATAGCAAAACTTCCAGACTCTTCACGACTTCTCCACTTTTTGATTCCTGTTATGAGTCCAGTTTCCTAAATCCATCTTCTTTTCCTACCTGGAAGTTTTGTCTTGAGTATGAAGAGAAGGTGAATGGTTGCCAGGGAAGCTGCAACAATCACTCTGAAGATGCTGCCTGAAACGGGCAACTGCTGGCAGAAGCATGCACTGCCTTGGGCATTACACTCCTGATATGTGGCACATGTGCCATTTCACTGTGGCATCTTTCACAAAGGCCATGTGTACTGGGCGCCAGGGATTTTCAGAGCTGGTGACACCCACAGGTATTTGCCTCCTTCCAACCTGCCCTCACCAGGAGCTGGCTGCAGGACAGCTGGTCCCTTTTGCTGGAGGGAAAGCAAAGTGGTGTTGGATATACTCTCAGAGTGCTGCCAGGAGGTGTAGGCTGTATGATCATGCCCTGTACTCCTCACAGGCCCACAAAGCACAGAGACGTTGGCACTGGAGTAATTTCTGTGGTCTTGGGGGGAGAGGTTGATACCTGTCAGTTCTCCCCCACACCCTTGTGTTCTATTACAAGCTGTGTGTGCTTCAGAGTAATGAAAAGTATAATTATGCAGCCCATATTCCTTGATGAAGCATCTTGTCTGCACATAGATAGCTAGGCATATAAATATTGTGAATTTCTGCATGGCTTTATTTCCCTTGCAAGCAATAGCAACATTACAGCAAATCTTCTGGATTTCCAAAGCAGCAAGAACATTTTCCCTGGAGCTAGATGTCTTGCAAAAAATACTCCCAAAGAATTCCAAGAGTTATTGTTCTCTGTCGTCACATTTGTGGATTTATGCACCCATTCTCCAAGCTGCACGGCAAGGATGAATTTTCCTGCTTCACCCTTGCAGGAAAACTGATAAAAATAGGTACAAATCCTGTACTGTGTGTTTGGACATCACCTGAAGTCACTTCTCACACAGCAGGACTGGAGTAGTGTATGAAGAAGTGGGATGTGAAGTGATGCTCAGTGGGTAAAGGCAGATTTAAGCTGAGGGCACCCTTTGCTCATGGCAGTTATAGTGGATGTGGGACGATGAGGAGCGTGGGCCCTGGCAGCATGGCTGATGCTCTTCCTGCGAAGGCTGCATGGGTTTGTCCTGGCTAGGGAATGTCACTGAGCTGGCATCTTGGCAGGTGAGGCCGCTGCTGTGCAGCGAGGAGTGGTGCAGGTGGTGACAAAGGCACTGTCACCCCTCACAGCTCATGGTGGTGGTAGTGCATGCTGCTTTGCCACGTGGCTGTTGGCAGCAGAGTCAGGCATCAGGCTGTCATGGGGCCCTGGCAGGGCACACCCCATCCTCACTTTAAGCTTGGCACTGAGCAGAGAGTCTGGAGAGAGCCTAATTAGAAAAGCAAGCATCTAATATTAATCATTCCTTTTAAACTGACAAGGAAGGCAGTTCATTTAACCACTTAATTGCTACAAGTTTTCATGAGCTGCTCTTTGCAAATATATTTAATGAAGAAGTTGTAAATCTAAAAGAGCTTAAAATTTTAATTTTATACAGAAATATTTTTCCTTGTTCTCATGTTTGTAGTCAATCCTCCAGAGTGTAGTCACATGAAATGTTCTTTAAATGAACATATTTGCTAACTGGCATGATTTCAGTTTTTAAAACATTGGTTCCAGCAATTAGGCATTTTTTTCAGTTCCCAAATGACTAGAGAAATTCGTCTTGATTATAATTGCTCTTAGCCACGCATATCTAATTTGTGTCTTTTTAAGTGTTAATTAGTAAACAGTTTGAGCTGACATCTTTATGTGTTTGTGTGTTGAAAAATGAGGCTTACTGCTTATTTAGCTCGGGGCTGGTACTGCTGGCTGTGACATCATGACATTGAGGTAAAATTAATGGAGACGTGTTTGCCAATTAAAAGGCAAGCTGAAGGAGGAGGAGGGCTCCGCGACATCACCTCCCGCGCAGCCTGCTCGGGATGCGTAGGGTCGGAGCTGGTGTCATTGGACGCAGCGGCGTTGCCGCGGCTGTTTCGGGGACCGCCCCAGCCCCGGTTCTCACCGGCGGGAGCGGGGAGGGGCGCACGCCGCGGTCCCTGGGCGCCCCCTGCCGGCCCCACGCAGCTTCCTCGCCTTTTAACGGGTACCCTCTCTGCCCGGGGACCGGAGCGGGTCTGCGGGGACTGGTGCCGTGTCTGCGGGAGCAGCTGGGCCACCCGTAGTCCTGTGCCTCGCAGCGTCGGTAGCCTCGCTCGCATGATTGCAGGACACGGTGAACCGGGACCCAGAGGAGGGTCTGGTGCTGGGGCAAGAAAGACCCAGCCCATGTCTGTTGGGAGCTGGCTCGAGGAGCAGAGAACCGTGGAAACAGAGTCACTTTGGTTCAAATAGACTCTTAAGATCATCAAGTCCGACAGATATACCAGCAGTGCCAGGTCACCACTAAACCATGTCCCTGAGCACTACATCTGCACAGCTTTTAACCCTCTCCAAGGATGGGGACTTTGCTGGTGCTCTGGGCAGCAGGACCAGCATGTCTCTCCACATGCAACCCTCATGCAGCTCCATGGCAACCCTGGCACAGTCACCCTGGGACAGCCAGCCCATCCAGCACTGGTACCTCTGTACCTGTGCACATACATGTAGTAGGTGCCAGCAAGGTCACTGAGTTCAGCTACATGTCCGGTGCCCCAGCCTGCCCAGTGAGGAGTGGTGGTGATGAATGGGCATGGCCCCAAGGAGCTGCGGACATCCCAGGAGCCACAAATGGGACAATCCATGTCCAAAGCCATTGTGGCAGGTGTGCCAGGACTGTGTGCTGCTCCTGACCCAATATATTGCTCTGCTTTGGCTGCACTGCCCATGACAGGAGAGCCATAGTGGTCTCAGCCTTTCCCGAGGGTGCTACAGCAGCGTCCAGGGGAGCCTGAGGCTGCCATGGTGTGGCCCACGGCATGCCACGAGATGGCACTGCTACGGCACACTCCACATGCTGCGGCACCCAGGCCATCTTGGCTGTGGCCAGCCAGTGGCAGGGATGTCTGAGCTGTAGGAGTGTCCCTCAGCTGCAGCAGCATCCAGCCAGCTGCAGTGACAGCTCTGTGATGCAAGGACGTATTTAGGGATTTCTTCTCACCTTGCTAAGAGTAACACATAATTATGCTACCAGCTTGTGTGAATGAGGCCTGCAAAGGGGAATTGGGATGACTGTGGTCATGTTGGTGTTAATGCACGATTTTAGGGAGGGGGTGAATCCTACCTCCAGGGTGGGTACTGGCACAGGGCTGGCTGGTGCTGGCAGGCTCATTTGCCACATTGCAGTGTGGCCCATTTAGGGCAAGGAAACAAGATTACAGCTCAGGGTGCTGCCAGGCCAAATTCTCACCTCATTTTTCTGCTTGCTGTATCATCAACAGGCTGGGGAGCGTGGCTGTGTGCTCTGGCTTGGCTGCCATCAGGCAGTGCCTCACGATTCCCTCTGTCTTGCTTTTCCCCACAGTACGAGTACAGCTTCCGGACGGAGCAGAGCGCAGCTGCCCGCCTGCCGCCCAGCCCCACCCGCTGCCCACCAGTCCCACCGTCCTGAGAGCACCCTCTGATGCTGGAGTAGGCCTGTGCACGCATACTACTGAGCGGGTGCGGGACATGGCAGCGGCGCCGGCCCGTCAGACCTCCACTCCTCTGGCCATCACTGCCCGCCCCGCACTGCACCAACTCCTGCACACGCCACTCTATGTATTGGGACTGTGCAACACTTCGGCAGCTGTTCCCACCCTCCCTCGCTGTTTTGGAACCCCTCCGTGTGAGTACAGGACCGGGATCCCCGACAGCAGCCCCTTGGTCATCCCCACTTCATAACCCCTGTTGCAGGGGGTTATGAAGTCAAAAAACCAGAGCTGTAACAGGCTGCTGCCAACAGCAAGCCCTGAGCTTGTGAACCGTGAAAAAATGATCTGCAGTAGGCCCTAAAAGTGACCATCCCTATCTTCTGCTCTTCTTTAATCTTGAAATCCCTGGGCATCCTGCCCGTGCCGACATGGAGCTCATGGGAAACCCCTGTACCTTAGCCTGGTGGGCAACACCAAGCCACAGCGGATGCCCCATCTGCCTCCATCACAGTCTGGACACAGCAGCTCTACAATGGTCCTGTCTGCCTCCACTGAGATCTGGGCACACAGCAGCTCTTCTGTGGCCAGGATCAATCCCAGACTGTGATCAGTTGCTTCTGCTGTTGGCCAGCGGAGCTGAGAGTGTTTGCTCAGACCCACCTTGGGCTCTGTTCCCAGATGCTAGCAAGGTGGAGGGGCACAGAGAGCAGAAGTTGCAGTGTAGCTGCTGAGATCAAGCACTTCTGCATTGCACAGGATGACTGTGTGTCCCTGAGGACCTAGAGCAACAAACACCCTTTCTTCCTTTCTGGGCTGGATTCTGGCAGTGGCCCAGGCAGAGCCCAGCAGTGCCCCACCAGCCCTTGGCCAAGCTGCCTGCAAAGCTGGGGCTCTGCTGACAACATGGGTGCTGACACCTGCCCATCACTTTGGACAATTTTCTAACACTTGCCCCGCTAGCTGCTAAAACAAGAGATGTGCCTGTTCCCTCGTGCGCTCACGAGGACGCACTGAACTCTGACGTAGTGCAGGATGAGAGTGGGATGCATTAAACCCTGACCTCAGCCTCCTTGTGATCGCTGACCTGAGCTTGCTCCTGAGTCAAATGCATGTCTTGGAGAAGTCTGTTGCTGTAATAAGTTATTTAGAAGTGCCCATCTGACTCCATGCTGCTTTTTCAAGTCTCTGCTGTGGAACAAAGCTACATCATGGCAGCAAAATGGCAATTTTTAAGTGTTGAAACCTACAACTTTTTATGTTGTAAAATACTGATTACCTAACTCTATTGAAATGCAATTGCCATAGTAACAAATAACAGTATTGTTGCTCTCAGTCTGGGTCCTGCATGGGCCCTGACCTGCTTTGCACTGCTTTTGATTGATCTTGAGTTTTCTAGTTGGACAGGATGGTGACTAACAGTAGGTTTTGTACTGTCAGCTTGTATTTTTTATTTGTACATATGTAAAATTGGGGGTGTTTTTTTTGTCCAAAGATTCATTTCTGGTTTTAAGGCACCATACCATATTGTTGGGATAATGAGCACAAAACACCATAACATTTGGGACAGGCCAATTCCAAGGCTTTTTGCTTCACCTTCTTCCAATCAGGTAAACCATTTTCTAAAGCAAGGCTGCATGATTGCAAAGCAGAGGCCAATTTGGTTGCAGATATTTTGGGAAAAAGGATTAAAGTTCATCCATTCACACCAGCTCTGGAGGTTTGGGTGACCCCCTGGAAGTGTTCATTTACTGGGAGATTGCAGCACCCTTTTTAGTTCTTATTTCTTCTGCAGGAAAGCAAAGCCAGACCTCACTGCCAAGCTTCACAAAGCCTAGATTGATGATGCCGACATCAACAAATGAACATACCATGGCAGCCTGGTCATTTGGCTCAGGTTCACTTGAAGTTCAAATCCACTCCATGCTGTAGTGCTATGCCCATCTCATCCATCTTTTGTCTTTCTATTTTTCTGCTGGTAATTTGTCCTGTAGTTTTCTGTGGCATCCGTTTATAGCTTCTCCTGTGGCCGAGCAGACACTGCAGGTGGGTAGAAGCTGTCTGCAGCACTGTGTTCCTCATCACTTTGGGATGGAGGAGCTGTAGAGACCTTCCCTGTTACTGGTGGTGGAGGAGTGAGGGCTGCGGGCTGGTGCAGGATCTGCAGAGTTCCAAGGACAATTCCTGCTGCTGGGAGATGGGCAGATGACTGCCAGGAGCCCATCCTTGTGCCACATCTGCCCACGCTGAGATCAGGGCTGGAGTGCTCCATGAGGAGCAGGTTCAGGTAGCTGCTGGGTGGTTCAGCGAGGCCCTTCCTAGATATGTCTCAGAAAAGTGGCTGCTTTGCTTTTAGTCCCTTCTCTGAGTTTTACCTTAGAGAGCATCAGTAAATAAAATTGGTGCTGTAATATTTATAGCAGCAGTTATGTTTGTTCAGCCTTCTTAAAGGTAGTGAACTCAGCTTTTCTCCTCAGTGATCCATGGGAAACACTGAATGGCTCAAAATGCTGACAGGACATGCAACTGGGGCAGGCATCTAAGAAAGCTTCAGGGTGTATTTGTATAGTTGGTTCTTACTGCTCCCTCTTACACTGAACCAGCAAAACTGCTTCAGGAGTGCATCTGCAGAAAAACTGGAGAGGTTAGTTCAGCCTTCACAGCGTGTTTCTGAGTTGTGGCACTGCAAGGGTACCCTGTACCAAAAGCACAAACAGTTCAATGAGATAAATGTGTTCTGGGCAAAGAGCTACAGCAGATGAGAGTGAGCTGAGCTCTCAGACCTGCTGCTGAAGACTGGAAAACTGGGCATTTCCAAAGGAAGTGGACTCAGAGCCACTGCTTGGAATCACAGCAAGACATGTGGTGCAGGGCAGTTGACTATGTGTCATCTTCTCACTCCACCAGTAATAGGAAGCTTTGTTAATCACACCTCTGAATTCGCAAGCTTTCGGGCAATAGCATTTCCACAGGCAGGTTTTGTTTGCCATTCTGTAGCTTTCATACTCATAGCAGCTTACTGCAAGGCTGGCCTTTGCATCTCACAGCAAATCCCTCTCATTGGCACATATTATAGCCAGTACCAGCATCTCTCTACATCTTACTTGCTCCCTGTACAAAAGGTGACAGTGGTAGCACAGGCCCAGGCAAAATAAACATTCAGGTAGCCTGATAATGATATTTGGCTGTGGAGAAAACTTCTAGAGCGTAAGGGGAGGGCATGAGTCAATGGAAAGCAACAGAAGTGGATTTGCAGAGCTTTGCCAGATGTGCTTGACTACCTTGCCACTATTTCTAGGACAAAACTAGTCTCTAGGTAGCTTAATCTTGTGGCTGATGAGAAATTAGTTTGCCAAATGATCGTGTGTCTGCAGCAGAGACAGAAAAGCAGCAGGGGGGGGTTGGTTTTCTGTAAAATACACTGTCTGATGTGAATTAGTAGTGACACATTGCCTCCTGGATTCCTCACGGCAAGGAGCAGGTAGCGTGCCGAGATGACTCGTGAGCCGTCCAGGCCTGGCTGTGCTGTCTAATGTGTTAACAATGGAAAGGCAAGAAATTAGTCCAGGACGTAATGTAGAGTGTGAACTTTGTGATGAAACTCAAATGTGGACAGTCGTAGCAGGTGCCTTCCCGGAGGGAGCATCTTGTAGCTATAGTTACATAGAAATAAACTTTGTCAGGCTTTCTTCCTTTGGCTGTCTGGGAGTTTGCCCCTGTGGTGTTTGTAGCAGAGGATCCCCCCTGGAGCCTCCTGTGTAGCGTGAGGTTGTTACTAGTCTGTAGCTTTGGGCTTGTTTGGTTTCACACCCACCCCTGCTCCCACACTGGTTTCCTGAGCTCTCCAGACTGACCCCACACACCACAGAGCCTGAAGAATCCCAACGTGGACATGTGCCAGCTGGTGCAGGGGCCTGTGTCCGTGGGTCTGGACACCTCCTCCTCAGTGAGGCCCTAAAAATCTCCTTGTGGGAGGGAAAACAGAATAAGATGCCTTTGGAGCTGGCTGGTCCCACATTGGCCTTCACCTCCCCACTACCCTCAGACAACATGGGGTCTGTCTCCCCAGATCTGCCCACCAGCCAGGTGGCAGCGGGCACGTCCCGCAGGTGCTGGCAGAACCAATCTCACTCCTCCTGAGGGGCAAGCAGGTCTCACTGCATTCAGATAA
Organism: Tricholaema leucomelas; assembly: GCA_013400475.1. Lineage (NCBI taxonomy): Eukaryota > Metazoa > Chordata > Aves > Piciformes > Lybiidae > Tricholaema lacrymosa > Tricholaema leucomelas. The sequence goes on along the minus strand of WAAF01018158.1, from coordinate 1,057,124 downwards.
TTACCTCAGCCTTCGAGCCTTGGCGAGCAGACAGGAATCGTGCCCGGCAGGGGGACAGCCGAGCAGCGGCAGCGGCGGCGTTGGTTACCCTGAGCCGTAAACCTCTGGCAGCCTGGCAGCAGGGAGGATGCTCCTCTGCTCGTGGGAAAGCTCAGTAAGGTGCTGCTCAATTCATTCAACACAGGGAAACCAAACCGTTGGGATATTCTGGTTGTTTATTGTGAAATTCTTTCCTAACAGCAACAGTTGTCAATGTCGTTGTGCAAAATGGAAGAGAGAATTCGTTTATGCAGTTGCAAAGTGTTTTTCTAAGATGCTATGCATTTTGTTGGGTTATTGAAAGTGAATTTACTGTGCATTAATCTTATGAATGTTACTACAATTTATATTTATTTTAGATGACCCTCCTGTATTTTACAAAGGGAAGTTTCATTGTGTGATAACTTAGTCTGTATTCTTAATATAATTTGATAAATAAAACTTGTTTTAATCAGTTTATTCTCCGGTCTTTGTATTTTAAATGTGGGGTTTAAGAAGCTTAAAACACCACAGCTTCAGTTTGCAAGAGTGGAAAGGGGCATTCCTTGAGACCAGCTGCTCTTTGGAGCCATCATTATGTGGAATTCTTCAGATCCCAAACCTGGATGTTTTGTGCTTTTAAAACATCGGGAGGAAAGGTACAAACCAGTGCTTGTTCTGAAACACTGTTGTAGCCATTTTAGCTGTGGTGCCTGAAACTACTTCTGTTTCTTGATGGGATTACAGGTTTGCTTGGTCCAGGTAATGCTTAGAGTTGGCTTGAGCTACAGCAGGCACTGGGCTCTGTACCCTGACAAATGTTCATTAGTTAATGAGAGTGGTGTGGGGTCAGCCTTGGGTTCAGAGCTGGATTTGTCACCCACTGGGTGTTTCCAGAGGTGAGTGTTCCTCCCTTCCCAGCTCCTGTCTCCTTTGCACAGGAAGTATCAAATCATCACACATGTCAGTCCATAGACTGGAGAGTCTCAGTAAAGAACAGGCATTGCAGGCTTTTGTGGGAGAGAGACACTCAGAAGGTGCGTTTTCCTCTGCCCCAGCTGAGCAGATGGCCTCCTGCTTGGGACTGATGAGGATTTGCTGAGCAGCATTGGTGGCATCTAAGGACTGAGACCAGAGAGATCTTTTCCTTTGCTCTTAAACTGCCCAGGAAGGTGGAGGACACTGCAGAGGATGAGAGCTGATTTTAGGCACAGGAGAAATAAAGAAATGAGAAAAGAGGCATCATTAGAGTTGGACCAGGGGCTGCAAAGCTTGCAAGGAGGAGGTGGTGAACAGCAGTGACTGCCAGCTGATGATCTGAAGGGTCACCTTCAGAGGTGATAGTGTGATCTCCTTGTCAGTAATTTGCTTTTGTTTGTGGGGGTTTGTCCTTGGAAATTAGATATTAAAAAAAAATAAACCAAAAAAACCCACAACAAAAACCAAACCTTAAAGACATTTTGGATAGATTTTCTTTCAAAAGGAGACTGCAAAGTCAAAACATAGAAGTCAAAATAGATCTGCCAAAGTGTTTTCTGGAGTACAAGTGACCACATGTGACATCTACACTGCCACACAGCCTGTTTCCCAAAGACATGTGTCATTAAATGTGTCACTGCAGTAAATGACAGCAACATCAGTAGAACAACTTATTTATCCTGTGTATAAAGAGTAACAGCTTTAGTCACTCATAATTATCAGCTGCAAAGTTTGCATTGTGTGTAATTATGAGGAGGTCAAGTTAAAGTCATGGAGTCTGGAAACAGAGCAGGTGGACTTGTCAGCACAGGCTTGCTTTGAAGGGATCGCTTCCCTGTGTGTGCAGTTGTGTGTGGCTGGTCCTTCCCCAGCCCTTCTGCACAGTCATGTGTCCCCATGGCAGGGATACCAGTTCCACCACAGCTAGGTGCAGTGGTGGCTCGCACCAGGAGCTCCTGCAGTTGCAGCCAGAACAGCAACGGACTGCTGCAGCCACATGCAGCAGATTACAGCAGCAAGCAACAGGTGCCAATGGCATGCAGCATGACGGCAGTGTGCGGTTTCCATGGGGCTGCACGACCCTCTTCCACAGCCCCCCCATCCACACAGTCCATGGCCACTGCCTGCTCCTGCAGTGTCCTTGCAGCAGGCAGATTTTAGGCAAAGCCTTCTGGGCCACAGGCCACCACAGCAGCCACTCTCCAGTGCAGTGTTCCAGCCCAGAGCTGACACACTAGGGATGGAGGTGGCACAGACCAGCTGGGTGCATTTCTGCAGGCAGAGTGCAGCTCTGCCCGGCTCGGGGCTCCCCGGTCTTGTTTTTCACAGCTATTATAAACCAAGATAGTGCAGCAATAAACAAGGGCTTATAATGGACTCAAGTGCAGCTTTTAAGAGAGGCAGTTTAGGGTAGAAGTGGAAGCTGCAGGGGAGGTGCTGTGCTTTTGTCCATCTGTCCTGCCTGACCCTGCTTAGCTGAGGACTTTGCTCCACAGGGATGCTGCCAGGATGAGCCTTGGCTCCAGAGATAGGAGACCAGCACTGGCCAGCTATGAGGTGCCGGGGGTGAAGTCTCTTTGGCTACCTCCCAGCAGCAGGAAACACCTCATTACTGGGCAGGATGGGGTGAAACCTGGCAAAAGAAGCACCTGGCCCAGGGCTAGTGCTGGCAGTAGTGATGGCACCACTCAGTTCTGGGCAGAGCCCATCCTGCCAGCCCCAGGCAGGCAGCTGCAGAGGTCCTGGCTGCGGTGGCTGCCAGGCAGTGTCGCTGTGGGCAGGCAAGTGCTGTGTGGCTGGCAGCAGCAAGCCCCTGTGGGGAAATAGGCTTCTTAACCAGGGAAAGGCTCATACCACACCACTAGAACTGCAAATTGTTATTCTTTGTGCTGAATTATTCTTCTGAGCCTGACTCAAGCTGGCGGTGCACAACACAACCTCTGGCATCTTCTCTTACCTCAGCCAATATTTCTGTCTTGCTTATTTTGAGCGCTCTTTGAATTAAAGGAGATTAATACTCAAGTTCCTGACGTTCTCTTTAGGCACATGTTTTTATAACCTCTTTTTGAAAGCAAGTACTACTTGCTCCACCAAAAACTGAGAAACTGCAACTTGGGGCTGCCATGGGAGTTGTCACTGGCACCTGATTGAATTATCCCGTCTGGGGAGGAGGCAGCACAGGGGGGACATAAACCAAGGTGGGCCCATCACATGCCCTGGTTCACATCCTTTCATGTCAGTGTGCACCAGGCAGGCACATGAGCTGCCATGGAGCTTTGCTGAGCAGGTGATGCTGCAAATGTCAAAGTCACTTCTGTCTGATCAGCTGTCTCTGCTGCACTTGGGCTCTGCTCTGTGGCACAAGAAGCTGCACGGAGCTGCACACTCGCTGCCTGGAAACACAGCCAAGCTTCCAGGGACTCCTGCCAGGAGAACCCTCATCCTCACCCCTTGGTTTTGTTTGGGGTTGGACGCAGAACCACTCTCATACGGTATGAGCTGCCCTTCCTCCTGCTGCTGATAGCCAAGACTCCTCCCGCTGTGAGGCCTTTGGGATCACTCTGCTGTTGAAATACTCCAGACTTTACTGAAAGCCTGGTATTTCTGCTTGGCTCCTGGTCTTTGCATTTCCTAATTCAGCTGCTCAGAATTTGGGGGTAATTATTGAACATTAAAAATCTTCAACAAGTGTCTCCTAAGCTAAAGACTTGCTGCTGCTCGTAGTGATGATCTAGAAGAGGGTCTCCCTCGTTAGGAGCAAGAATGATGCTCAAAGCCTGGGTCACTGAAGGCATCCTCCCTGCTTGCTTCAGATGGTGTAACTCTTCAGATGGATGCATTTTGCTCACAGACTGAAGCTGAAGCGTGGCTATGGTGTTCAAAAGCATGGATTGGTGGAAACAGAAAGGAAACCCAGAGCCTCACCTGTCATGTCCCTGGCTGCCATCAAAGGCCAATGCAGCAACTGAACAGAATTTCCTTTTGCTACAAAAATGCAAATCTCCACCCTTTGAAGCATCTTTTTCCCCTCAGCTGAGACTCTTGTTCTCCAATACTTCAGTTCCTTGTCCTGCTTTTGTCTCTCATTGAACGAGCTGAATTTAACCTCACCTGCAAAGGGATTTTTGATGCCAAATGGAGTTTGGCTGGTGCTGAAAGGGGCCAGCTCCCCGGGTGTCTGCAGAGACCCATCCACCCTGGGTTGCTGCGTAGGGAGACAGCAGACCTGGTTTACATTGCCTGTCATTCACAGAATTTGCTTTCGAAGGACAATGTCTAACTTTTGCTGCTGTGCTCAGTGCTGCCGGCAGCAGGAGCGGCCGTTTGCCTCCCGGCCATTCCTGCCCCAAGGAAATCTCCCTTTGTCCAAGGGGTAGCAGCAGGCGCAAAGGCTGCTCGGAGCCAGCCGCGGTCCCTGCGGCGCTCGGCGGTTGTGTTCGGCTTTGTGTGCCTGTGGCTTTGGTGGTGGTGTTTGTTTTCTTTTCTCCTCTCCCTCCTACAGCTTTAAAAATTAACTTGCCTGGGGAGTTTCTCAAAATCCTTTGCTTTCTCTGCAATGATGGATAAACCATGTAACTGATTGTCATGGCCCTGCAGAGGATAAACATCTTCTGCAGTTTAAAATAAAACCTCCTCACTCCTTGGTTAATAAGTGTTGAAAGAAGCATAAATAGAACTAACACAGGATTTCCATGACTAACAAGATGACCACATCAGTGAATGTTGTTTGGGGTTAAAAATGACTCAGCTTTTGCTTCCCCAGGGTAAGAGGTTTTATCCCAGCACAGGAAAGGCTGCCAGCAGCACTTTGAAGGTCTGGCAAACTCGAGGTAGCCTGGATTGTGAACTGGGAAGTGTTTGAATGCACAGTATATAGGAAAAAAAGGACCCTAAACTCCACTCCATGTGTGCAGATTTCTCAAAGATAAAGGAGCCCACAGCTTTATCCAGCTTGTGCTGACTCTTTTCTTTTCAAAAGCCTTTTCAGATGTTTTCACTTTTCTGCTTGCTTTGTTGAAAGATGTAAAAATTTAAGACAACCACAAAGTAAACATTTCAGAACTTTTCTATTCTGAAAATTAGTGACATTTTCAAAATCCCTTGAATTTCATTTCTGCACTGTCAGAAACAATGACTGGGGGGAGGTGTGTGTGTGTTGGGGGGTGGGGGGTGTTAGATTTTTTTGATGAACAAATTTTCCAGGCAGGTTTTTGTTTATTGATAACCTTTCTTTCTTTTTTTTTTTGTTTGTTTGTTCGAAGAAAACAGATTTATTAGCCAGTAGAAACACTAGATAAGTAGATGTCTTGTCAAAACAAAGCAGGTTTTCTTTATTAGAGTGAAATAGTAATGAACTCATCTGCTTCCAATATTTATAAAGAGTAGGGAAGGCCATTAATTCTACTGCTTGTGAATAAAACCATCTGTGATTTCTTTCCATTTGATGTGTTTTGGGTTTAATATACATTTTTCACAAATAAGTGCAGGGATATTTTAATTATTTAATTTTTTTTTTTAGTGAATATGTCTCATTCAGAATCTCATAAAGAAGGAACGCAGAGGGAGGAGGGGGGGGGACGAAATGTTTTGTTAGCTAAGTAATTTCTCACCTTGCACAGAGAATAAAATTCATGCCAACTTTAACACATTAGGCGACAGAATTACATGTTCAGCTCTAATGCGATCCATGACATGTAACAAGGCAAATAGAGTATGTTTGGAAGTTTGTTTTCCTTTGGGAATCACACAGTACATTTAACCTAATCTGTCCTGACACTTGAATTATAACATTATGAGCTTCTTCAAGGAAGCAAAACGGTAGATGCCTCCTTTTAAAGCAAAGCAGAAGTTAATAAAATGAGCGATGTGTCAAGGAGAAAAAGCCCAATCAAACCTTAGTGCAATTCTCCAGAGGAACCAGGTTCTAGGCTGTTGGTTGGTTGGTTTTTTTTCCCACTTCCATGCTGGAAGTCTCATGCCATACTTCTACTGAGGGTGAAATCTGACCTCTAGAATTTTGCTCGATTAAACTGAAAACTGAGAGAATGCCCCAAGTGGGACCACTTTGTAGTTTGACTTGTGAGTGTTGGATCTTAAATTAAACTGAGTATTCACCCAGCTGCTCTGCCAGATTTTGTTTTACAGTCTTACCACCAACTTGTATGATGGAGACTGTTCTGTGCTTCCCAAAGCTACATCTGTGCCTGTGAAGGAGCTCTCTGCCACTTAACTGCTGCTGCTGAAAACAGTCCCAACCAAAATCATGGAATGGCTTGAGTTGGAATGGGTCTTAAACATCATTTGGTTCCAACCCTGCTGCCATGGGCAGGGACACATCCTACTAGACCAAGTTGCTCAAAACCTTGTTCAGCCTGGTTTTAAACACTTCACCAGGTAATCCTCTTTGAGGGTCTTTTACTAGAACAGGCTTTTAAATGCTGTGTACTCACCTGAGTGACCCTCAGAAAGATTAGCTAGAGTTATGGACCTTAAGGCCTCAAATCCATCGTTCACTGTCGCTGAAGCAGATCATCAGTGAGGTTCTTCCAAAACAGGCACAAAAGAGTGAAGAAGCCTGAAGTCAATACCTTTCCTCACCCAATGTCCAGAACTCCTGGTGCTTCAGAGCAGAGCAGGTGCACTGAGGCTAGGAGGCTAGGAGGCTAGGATGATGCTAGGAGGCTTTCCTTGCAGGCAGATCTGGGATCTGCCAGCTGCACTGCCTGGGAGTGCCACTGCTGCCACCACTGCTGCCACTGCTCCCATTGCAATCATATTGCTCCACAGTGCCCAAGGCTCTGAGCCACCCTGTGTCAGCTGCATCACGGTGGTGATAGGGCAGGGAAGGCACTTGTCCCAGTTAGCAGCCCAATGAGGCTTTGAGAGCAGGAAGGAAGAAGCAGCAGTCTGGGTTTGGCCAGTGCCATGTGAAGCCCTGGGGATTATGTGGATGAGTGATTTAGTGATGGTAAACTGAATGTTGCTGTGAAACCCTGCCATGTGCTACCTCTGTCCTCAAGTAACTACAGCCACGTGTTGGAAGAAGGTACTTTGCCTTTCGTTTGTTTCTTTTATTGCAGCTGTAGCTAAAATCTTGATTTTCATAATCAGAAAAAGGCCTTTCAAGGGAAGCTTGGCCCCAGTCAGAGCTGCTGGCAGTGCCAGGATATCAGCTTTTGTGCTGCCTTTACAGCTCCTCAGAGGAACTTGCTGGCACCAGAGCAGAGATGCTTGTGGTCCACACTGAAACATTTCCACTGGTACCTTGTGTGTGTGTTTTCTTTATTTTATTTGAGAAAAAAATTAAACCAGGTTAAGTTATAGGCAGAAATTCACTGCTGGTTATCACTTTTTAAAAAATCAGCTAATTGGTTGTTTCCCCAACCATTTGGAAAAGGGAGGAGAGAGGGGAAGGATGGAGAGGACTTTGTCCCCAGCTCCTGGTGCTCTCCAAGGCAATGGTGCTCCCTGGCAAGTGGAGCCCTGCCTGAGTCAGGATTCCAGCTCCTGGCATTGCCTGCAGCTACTGCAAAGACTCGAGGTAGCTTGGAGGAGGTTGTGTTCTGCTCTTGTGAGGAGTTTCATACCTGTATAAATGTGTCAGCCTGCCCACTGCTTTGCTTATAGTTCATAGTTTTACAGTTTGAGCTAATCTGGTGTGGAACAGTAAAGGTACTGATGGTCCAGAGCAGGATTTTTTTTTTTAGCAAATTGGACTGCACTGTCAGATGGGCAAAGAAACAAATCTTACTTCAACAAGTTCTCAAGAGCAGGGTGATGTCTTAGATCAGGCCAGGTTCAGGATGTTTCGTGGCAGGTTTGGCATTGCATGCCCCGGGGCACTCTGGCCAGGAGATGCTGCTGGCCACATCACAGCCAGCAGAGCCATCAGAGCATCAGGAGGTGAGGCTGGGGCAGGGGACAGACTTCCTCAGTGACAGACCCACAAGTCTCAGTGAGTATCCTCTCCTTTGACAGAGGGCACCAAAAGTGCTGGATTTAAATGGTAGCAAGGAAAATTCATAGTGGGTATTAAGAAAGCTTCCTAAAGGTGAAACAGGTGAGGCCTGAGAGGGCTGTGTAGTGTCCATCAGGAAGTCTTTGTTGAACACTTTTTGGGAGCACCAGACTTAGAACTGAGCCTCTTTAGGAAGGGAGACAGTGGTGCTCAGCACCACATCCCTCCCTCCCTCTGGTCTGCCCGCTCTGCTCTGCTCTTCTTCTGGGAGCACACCAGTGGGCTATTCCCATGGTCCTGGTGAAGGTTTGGGGATTTGGGTTGTTTGGGTTTGCTGGAAGTGGGGGGAGAGCACCTACAAAGTCACTGAAGTGTCAAGAAAACAGGGAGTCTGAGAAGCTGATGTGCTGTAAGGTCATTTCAGGTCATTCCCTGCCAGGGAAATGCTCCCCGCAGGAGAGTCTGAGCATGGTTGTTCTTCAAAACCCAGGTGAGAAGGCTGTTACTGCTGTTCCCTGTTGTGTGTCCTGCAGAAGTACCTCAGGGCTTGACTGTTGGGATTTGTTAGGCAAAAAAACTGAGGGCACGAGATGAGCAAGGAGGAGAGGGAACAGCAACTGCAGCTGAGCCACCCCTTCTCCCAGCTGCCTGCCCAGCACCGTACCATGGATGGTGCTAGTGGTCCAGGCACTGGCTACAGTGTGAATGCTGCAGCAAGATGTGGTGTGTAAAGACCTAATGACAGTGCCCAAGACTTGCTGCTACACAGGACTCATTTCTGTTATAACACTTTTCTTACCTGCATGAAACACCCAAGTGTAAAACTCCCCTCCGTGGCCCAGTGGCACGGCTGCCCAGTGTCTTTCTTGTGGGTGGGAGGCTGGTGCAAAGCACCTGCTCGCAGCCTGGCTGAGCCACATGAAGTTGTGATGGATGAAGGAAGCAGCGAATGGGCTCCAAATGTGTGCTTTTGTCCTCCTAAGCGACTAACAGGCTCACCGCGACCGGGGGAAAATGCTTTGGGCCACACTATCGGTGAAAACTGAGGAACACAAACCTCGAGGATGTGTGAGAATCAGTTTCTCATGGACACTGGGAGCAGTGGAGGTGGTTTCCTGCCACTGATTTTTATCTGAATTACACAAAGATTTCCTACTCTTCCCACCTACACCTAAAACTTTTCCCACAGTCTCCCAGCGGTGACCTGTCGCAGTCAGCAGAAGCTAATGGAACTAAAAGCCCTTAATGCAAACTTTTTTTTTTTGGCCTGTTCTAACTCTAAATTCCTTTTTCTGCCTGAATGCCCACTTATATGAAACTTGTAGGAACTTAATTATCCTTGAGACTTCTCCCTCTCGGTGAAAATCTGGTTTAAATCAGCGAGGAAAAGAGTTCAAAGTTATTGGGCAGGACAGGCAGACAGACAAGCATAGAGGGATCACAGGAACCTTGTTTTCATAGGAAACTAGATTAAAAAAATCCCACAGCAGTTAGCAGCCCTTTCGGTGGCACCTCCCCACCTTGGCCTCGTGCGGGGCGATGCTCGGGGCGGGGGGCCCGGGGAGCAGCCAGGGCAGCCTGGGTTGTGCTCTTGGTGAAGGGGAGGGAGGCAGCAACAAAAACCTGCCTCCGCCGGTGACGATGTGGCAGCAGCGATTCTGCAGCCTGTCTGCTTTTCCCAGCTGGATGCAGATTCATGACATCCCTGCTCTCTTTGGCATGCAAACCTGCACCTAATTTCTTCTGAAAAGGGCCCTGAGGAAGTCAGCAGATGTTATTATTAAAGCATTGAGTATCGGCAGCTCCTGAGATATTGTCAGTCGGTTAATGAGCTGATCAAACTGGGGAAAGCAAGAGGTTTCCCAACTTCTTATTAAGGAAAATAAGACCTCCAAGGTTAAAAGACTTCTTTTAAACTGCACCAGGTTTATAGGTTGCAAAATGTTCTTTAATCATTTTATTCTTAGAACGCCCTAACTGTCCAGGCACAGGGGTGGGTGTTATCTTAAATAGCCCCATAAGGAAACACAGCAGCTCTATCTTGGTAGTGTTCTGCTGGTGGGTTTGTTTGCTAAGTAGACTTCTTGACCAGGCAGTTCTGTGCAGTGTCTTTAATTCTTTTGTGAGTACTCTTAGCAGCTCTGTCCCAAGGCTTCCCCTGTTTTGTGAATTATTCTGATTTGCTGTTTGAAATTTAACCCAAATTTCCTACCACTCTGTTTGGCAAACCTTACATTTTAGCTGTCTCCCGAGGCTGCAGCAGACACAAGATGCACAAGTGAGTGAGCCCAAATCAGAAGACTCACTGCATGTCTCCTGTGCATTATCACCCTCTGAGCCTCTAGAGATGCACTGAAGTGCAATTTCCTAAAAACAATGGCTAAAGGAGAATCCACTTAGTTGTTTTTCCTCTTAATCCCATATTAGCTAGAAGCTTCCTTGGGGTTTTACAGCTGCAAGGATGTTTAGAATCTGGACAACAGTGCTAATGAGATTAGAGTCAATTGGTAACAGCTAGAAGTTTAGGAACTCCATTTATTATTTCTGTAGTTCAACAGAGGAGCATGACATGCCTTAATGGCACCTTATGTCAGAGGAGGCAGGTCCCAGATCCAACTAGGATAAGCTGAGACAAAGCCTTGTCTTCAGGAGCTTCGTTATATCCAAAACGCAATCAGGTGAACAGCTACAGATGAACGATCAGAAAAAGAGAAAATAGAGAAGTCCCCTTTTAATCCTCCCTGTCTGCTCCTTCATGCAGGGACAAACAAAACCAAGGAGGCCAATCCCATCAAAGTTTCTGCTGTTTGGCAGCCCTGATCTGCCCTCCCCGTGGGGCAACTCGCCTCTGTGCTGAAGGCAGGCAGCCTGCCTCCTGCCCACGGCCCAGGTGCTCATCAACACTTCCTCCTCGCTGAGGGTCACTGAGCTTCACATCCATGTCTTGATTTATTTTAGCACAGACATATTTATACCATCTGATAAGCAGTGACTGCCATAAATATGTCTGTGCACTCCCTTTTGCTATGCACCAGTGAAGAAGGGGCATGTTGAGATAAATTGACCCTGAAATTTAGTGTATGCACATGATTTTAAAGTTGGAGAGGACTGGGTCAGTTTGGTGTCTCTCTGTTGTGGTTCAATTAGTTAATTTGAAAGGCACCTGCTGAACTGTGGCTTCCAAGGAACATTTCTGACATTACCTGGATTTTGAATCTAATGTGTGTCACCTGGTGAGACTTTATGGACACTAATAAACAAGCAGGCCCTGAACTCTCACTGTTACAGCAGCACTATTATTTTCCTGCTTTCCCAGCTCTCAGCACCTTCCTCAGTGTCACAGGCAGTGGCAGAAATCTTTGTTGGCACACAGTGCTCTGACCAAGATACCCACATGCAGCCCTAGAGAGCTTTGTGGCAGGCAGTGCCACTCCTGCCCATCCAGACTCCAGCTGCTCCATCAGGCACAGGCAAGCTGGCCTGGAACCCCTGCATTAGTGGCATCCCAGGCCATGGCCTCCATCCTCTCCAAAAAGAGAAAGCTCCAGGCCTGGCAGAAGCCCTCAAATGAGGCACCCAGTTCAGCCAGCAGATCCACTGGAAGGGGATAACCCAGGTCAATGCTCACTCTGGGGACCCACTCCTTCCTCAGCAGGGAGGGCAGCATCCTCAGGCAGCAAAGACCCAAGTCCCCCAGCATTTCTCCATCTCCTGCTCTGAGACCTTCAAGTAGCCCATAGGTAGCCTTTCTAAGAAGGAACACCACACACATGTTTGCGGTCAGCAAGTGCCCTTTGTCTATCCTGGGTCATTTCTGATGACTTCAAATGGTGATGTGTAACAGGTAAATAATAAACCTCCAAAAAAGCAGTGGGAAAACAACCCCAACCATCGAGAGCTGGGGCTGTTGGTGGAGGAGGATGGAGGGCACTGACACACCATACACTCAGAAGTACCACTGAAACCAGTGTGACCACACACAAAGTGAGCTAGATGTAAGCCTGCAAAGCTGAGCTTTGACCCACAATAAAAGGTGAGACCTGGCACAGAGCTCTGCTCTGAGAAGAAGGCTGGGAAGGTTGTCTTCATCTCTTTCAAGTGTGGAGCCAACTGGCAGCCATCTGCAGAATGGCTCTGTTCAAGTTTCTGCTGGCTTCATCTTCTCCCAAACAGTGAATATCAGCTATGTTTTCTTCATCTTTCAGAGGAAGTCTATAATTAGGCTGGAATTTCTCAGGAAGAGGCAAAGGCTGGGCTGCTTTGGCTTAGATTGTTTTGTTAAATCTCAAGAAAAAACTGTTCCTCATTAAGGAATGTGTGTTGGCTTCCAGAGAAGAGCCTGAAGACCTTTCTCTTTTCTGGTGTCCAGAGTCTTGTGCATTTCTAAACTCCGTTTTTTTTCTCTGTTTAAATATCTAAAGCAATTCTTTCCTTTCGGTGGCACAAAACTTGAACTGGAGTGAGGGTGTAGGCTGCAGGAGCAGAAAGCAGGTGATCCTGGGCCATGTCAGTGACTTGAGTAGCCCAGGAAAGTTTGTCAAGCAACTGTTAGAAGGGGAATGTTTGTTCCCCAAGGATTGAGGCTGGCTGCTTGTCTCTACAAAAGGCACAGCTAGAAACCTCAGTAGGTGCATAAAGTGAAGTGAGCCTTGCTGCTTAAATGTCTGAGTAGTTGGCTGCATTTTCCCTGCTACACAATTGCTTGGTTCATGCTTGAATTGCATCTGAGTAATGATGCTTCTGGGTGTCCATGACCAAATTGTTAAACTCTTCAGGTGTGTATTTTCATTGTGCTTTTCAAAATGTCTTTCAGCTTCAGCAGTGTTGCTCTTTGTGTCACCTGGGTGAAAGAGCCATGGTGGTTCTTTAAATAACAAGAAGGTGGATGAGCAGAAGTCAGTCCTTTTCATGTTGTGCTGTGCAAAACAAGCCAAGGAAGGTGGTTCTTCACACAGCATGGAATGTGTTCCCATGGGTTGTGATGAGAGAGGTGGGAGGAAAGAAGTTCAGGGCGGGCTGCTAGACACAGAAACCACCTGTGTCTTGGGAAACTCCTCAGCCATGGAGCGCCAGAGGAGCATCCATGAGATGCACTGCTCTATTTTGAGCATTTGTCTCTGGACAGTGTCAGAGTCTTGGTTGAGCAATTCTTGCTCTGACCTCTCATGATTGCTCTTATGGTTTCTATTATGGGTCATCGATTTTAGGTGGAAGTTTTCCCTGCAAGCTTTGCATCATTAAAGATGCAAAGCAGCAGAGAGAAGGAGGAATATTGTTATTGCTGTGGGTATTGGAATATTCTCCCTGTGTCTGGCTGGAAGACAGACCTGGAAATGTGATGAGGTCATCCTCTCAACTCAGCCCATGCCATGGATGCATGTTTAGAAGTGTCCATGTACCGTGGTGGCTCCAGCAGCAAGTGCATGATTGGGTTGGGAGGGGACAGCAGGCAATACTGCCAGAGGTGGATGCCTCTGCCAGGGGCACTGGGGCAGATGCTGCCATGAAAACCCTGGCATGCATGCCCTTTGAACAGTGCAGTGGTGAAGGCTCCAGACACAAATTCATTACAAGTTTTTTTTTTTCCCCAAAATAAAACTAAGAGGATTAAAGTGGCAATCCTGCACCCATCTGGTAAGACACACTGCTCCACGTGTTGTTGATGGTTGATTGTATATCTAAGGTCACCAAAACCTTAGATAACACAATAGCACTCCATGTAACCAAAGAGGACACTAGATCCAGGCCTACTTCTGTGTTCACAGAGTGAGTTTGGAGGACGGAATTTTATTACTTAAACATTAAAAATGTATTAGGATACAGATTATTTTTTTTTTCCTTATCATAATACCAAAAGGAAACCAGTGCAACTTTTGGCAAATTAGAAACAGGCTGGAGTATTAGACTTTACATTGATGGTACTCGGGTATTAATCCATTAAAGTAATCAAAAGAGCTTAAATAAGAATCTGAAGGCTGCAATATATATGTCAATGAACAAGCTGTAAAACTTCCTGAAAAGGTGATTTCAAAGCCATATTGCCCAAGCTTGGCAAATTGCATATTTAATTATTTTGTCAGTCCCTCTTTCTACTCTAATCTTTTGGTGAAATACCTTTAGACATATGAAATCAGTTAAGATAATTAGGGTATGATGGAATTAGGTGTTACTTGATTTTTAAGAAAGATACCATCCTCTGCCTTGGTATAAAATGTGTGCAGACCCCAAAAGCTAGACTGTATTGTAATGTTTTCTTTTCTATAAAGATCAAAGGTCTCCAGCCCCTTTCAAGATGTTTGCAGAATTTGTTTCCTAATTATCCCACATTTACTTATTTGTGTGCTGGGACATCAGAGTTAACTCTTTGATTGTAAAGATGAGATGGGACCTTCATCCAGATGACTGCAGGCCAGCAAAAGCCTTGCATCTCTAAATTGGTTTTTAGATTACCTGGCTTCTCTAATTCCAATGTTCTGGTGCAGTTTAAGGCATGGCAGATGAGGTGTTGTGTTTGCTTTATTTTAATACCACAGCCCTCTACAGCAAAGATTTCTTTTTCCTCAGTAAGAATTTACACCTTCATTAATATCCTTTATAAGTTTATGTATTCTTCATAAGCAATAGTAAACTATTTAGTCTTTGATTTGTCTGGGAGTTGGAACTGTTTTCACCAAACCTTTATGATCTTTCCATGATGTGGTGCCTGAGTTTCTTCGGCAGAAATTTCTATAAAAGTTTTGAAATTAGAATTTTTTGGCTCACTTCATTGACTTCACANCCCCCCCCCCCCCCCCGCCTCCTCCTCCCCCTCTATCTAGAGAGATATAAAAGACTGACAGGACACACCAGAAATGTGAAAACAGGCTGTAAGGTTTGCAGTTTCAGTTGTGAAGTTACAAAAATAAAGTTGATTAGAATAGCATGAAATCTATAAAATAAAAAGTAAAAACGTTTATAGGGGAAGTCTAATATGAAACATTTTTAAACAATGTGTTTTATTTACTTTTTATACATTTCCTTTCCCATATTCTTTTGAACTTTTTTGAATCATCTCATATGTTTCCTAATTACATTTGCCTCTATGACTCCTGTCTCTATTTTCTGCCTCGGTCCTGAGGGGGCTGACTCTTTTGCTTTGGTTTTGGCTTGTTTGTTTAGTTTTTTGTCTTTTTCTTTGGGGAAAAAAAAAAATCAAGATGCTACGTCAAGCTTTTCTGACGGAATATTTGAAACAGCAGCCAGTGGGATTCTGAACTCGCAGCTCTCGGGGCTGCCCCGTGAGCCGCAGGGTTGGGATAACGAGCGAAGGAAGGTCTCTCGTCTGCTCGGAGCTCCGACGGGCAAAGCCTGGGACCTGGCATCTATAAATCCTCTCTCTTTGAAGATGATCGTTCCTACTATTTGACCCCTTTAAAAAGCAGCTCTGTCAGAACTACAGGAAGCACAAGTTGCTGTTCTTGGCCCCGTCCCGCACAGTGTTGCTGCCGACCCCGGCACCTCTGCCCTTCTCCCTGCGTCGAGCCGGGCTGGGGCCGGCAGCGTCGCTTTGCTCCGGGACTTGCTCCAGTGCTGGCGGTTTTGTACAAAATCTTGGGTGTGGAGGGGAAAGGATTGAGCCTGGCAGCCGGCAGAAACAGAGATCTTTCTCACCAGAAAGTAAAGAAAATTGCTCGTGGTGGCAGCTCCTCATTTCCACCCACAGAACTCGTGCCTTGGCCGGGGTTTTCCCGCAGAGTGCTCCGGGAAAGCCGTTCTCGGCGCCGGCAGCCTGCTCCTCTCACCAGCACTCCGTGTGGGACAGGATTTCTCTGTGACACGATCTTTGGCGGCCTGTGCCTTGGAATCCCCAGTGCCCACTGGAGATACCTGTCCTGTGCTTATGAGCAGGGCAGCCCCTGGCACGGCACAGCCTCTGAACGGTTCCTCGAGTGGAAGGAAATACTCCTATGGTCATTTCGCGGGGAGTGGGGAAAATTGCTCAAATGCTGCCTACAGAGAAGCATCACCCATATTCCTTTCAGCCTTAAGTCCCACCAGCTTGCTTGTGGTTCAACACACCATGCCTGGCCTCAGCACAGGGCACACAGCTCAAGCTGAGCACGGCTTGCTTGAAACATGTGAGGAAGAGGAGAGCAGCAAGTTCTGCTGCTCACCACACTGTCTTCCAGCTCCTGCCCAAGAGGGACAAGAGTCCCTGTTCATGCATTGTCTCATTGTGTCTGGACTGAGCATCCACTGATTGTGACTGCGGTCCTGGGACTGATTCTGACCTCAACCAAGCTGGGGCACAGCAGAGCACCCACAGTACCCCCTTGCTTCACCACACAGCCCACACCACCCATCCTCTCCCAGGATGAGCTGGAGCAGCACAGGGATGTACACCTCAACTATCCCCTCCCCAGCCCTATCGCCAACACTGATGGGATTTTCTGGCAAAAAGCCCCTAAAAAGCTGCCTCCTGCCATCTCTCCCCTTTTGGCCTGGCCTTATAAGTTCAAGAGAGGAGGCAGTGCTGGTGTAGGTAGGATGGGAGCAGTGCCTGACATACATTGGAGTGCCAGAGGAACAGTCCTCATGCCTGGCAGTGCCTTGTGCTGCTTCCCATGGATCTGTCCCCAGCACTGCCTGCTGCACGGGATCCCCAAAACCTCTCAACATCTCCAGTGTCCCCTGTATGCTCTCCACAACACCCCCTCCACACCTCCTGCCTCTGCAGCCCAACACAATCTTTTCTAATGAGCCCTCATAGATGCCAGGCATATAATTCATCGTCCTTCTTGGACATTTGGTGTTTCACAGGGGTCAGAACTGAGGGCTGGCTTGAGCCGAGCCCTCTGTGTGTGCACAGCCCCTTCAGGCTTAATGGGGCTGTGCACGAGTGACTTATGTCTTTAAATGCTTTCCTGATTTTTGCAGTGCTATTTATTTCTTTGCCATCTTAGCTCAGGTGTGAGGTTACTTATTGTTCCTTTTTTCTTCACCTTTTAAATTCAGGGAGATATTATTCAGAATTCACCATTTCAGTCTTTGCTCTTTTTTTTTCTGGGGGGGGGGGAAGGGGGTAAATTCTTCCTTTACCCTGCTATTTACTCACTGTAGACTCTAAATTTGTCTCTTTCACTCACTTCAATAGCTATAGTGTTCTTATGAGTATTACTGATTAGCAAATTCACCTTCCACACATATAGATAAAGTCAGGGTTTATCCTGGTATATTTGTTTGTTGTTATTCTTGACTTTGATAACATCATGAACAGTTTTTACATTATGTGCCCAGTTCAGGAAGATGTCAGTGAAAAATAAGTTTTGGGTTAATTGTTTTTGTTGTTGTGGGTTGTTTTTTTTCCAGGTAGTTTTTTTGTTGTTTGTTTGGTGGTGGGGTTTTGCTTGGTTATTTGGTTTTGGGGTGGTTTTTAAGTTAAATACTTCTCAGATTCTTACAGACTTATGCTGAGTTTAAATGCTTCAGTCAAGAGTAATCATTTCAGGTGATACTTTTGACTGTAAATGTATAACTCTCTGTCAGGGCTATGCAAAACATTTTAGTTCCTAATCTCACAGACGGTGATAGTTTTTCAAAATGCCCAAATCAGAAATGACAAAAAAATTTGGGTGATTTAGTGATAGTCCTCCTAAAAGTCAAAATGCTCTCCTATGTCCTTAGGTAAAGATTGTAACTAAAGCTGGGGGTTGAAGCTTTTGAAAACGTTTGCCCCGTATTTCACTTAGGCTTGCAGTGACTATTGCAGCCCAGAGCACCCTGCTGCTGGTACCCTGCAGGCAGCAGAGCCTACGCACGTTTGGAGCAAGGTGTTTGCTGCAATCTCATCTCAAAAAATCTCTATTTAGAGCTACTCAAGGACTCCAGAACCATTTATGTGGCTTCTAAGTGCAATTTCGCTTTGATATCCCTTCACCGGGAAATTGTACTTAGAGAGGGAAAACAGAGAGGGGGAGGGAGGGGAAGGAAATCTGCAGAGGGTTTACTGAAGAACCTGTATAAATTCTGGACTTTGCAACTAAGCTCAGAAATTCCTCAAAGTCACAAACTCTGTAGCATTGCCTCCAACAGTGACACACAACATTAACTCCTCGGTTTTCTGCGAATGTTGTCCTTGGACATCCCTCCCACCTTCCCCCGGGTAGGAGGGGGAGCAATTCGTTGCTCGCAGGTATTGCAAGTATCCTAACAGGGAACGGAGCATTGGCAAAGCAACTGCTTGAAAAACAAAGAGCTGAATTCAGCACATGTACTCGACGCTGCTGCTAGGTGGGAATTGTCTTGAAAGGCAGCGCTTTCATTGCCGTTAATTAGCGTGACGAGCCAAATAGCCGCCTTCAACTAGCATCCAAGGAAAAGCAGAGATAAGGCTTTGTTCAAGTGTGGTTTTTAAAATAACCAATAATTACAAATAATTAAACATCTCCAAAACAAAACTTCTAAGGCAAATCTACCCTCACTGAAAGATCTAAGGTATAGTATTACTGGTTACGGATTCTGTTAAACTTTCATTCTACTTAATTCTAAACAAACTAACAACATAGAAATCCCATGGAGAGTCCAACCCAGATTCCTACAAAAGGAAAATCTGCCATGCATTATTTTCCCTATTCTTTAAAGTGTGAATATAATTCGTGCTGCAATTTTAACCAAAGCAGCAACACATTCATTCGAATACATAACCAATTCACCTAGTATTTGTTTGTTAAGCTGGTTAAACACGACTGTAAAAACCCAAGCATTTACCTTGCTGTGTTTAGAGGCAGCAGACGCCCTAGAAGGCGAGGCTCGGTGATGGTCTATGTGCAGTTGAAGAGAAGCCCGTGGAGGATTAGGGTGTGCTAAGTCTCTCTTCAGACAGGTGCACAAACACTTCCCCCTTTTAGGTGCTACCTGCTCTTTACTGGACGTTTATTACAAGTCAATGCAATTTCGCAAAGCACCTGCATGCAATAAAAACCTATTACATGTGTGAGGCCTTAAGGAAATTAACGGTTCCTCCCTAGGGATGCATATTTTGTTAAGATGTTTATTACAGATGAAGTGGTCCTGGGGTAAAACATTAACAAGTTGTAGAGTGATAAAAGGAATTTTATCATTTCTCAGTGACATAAATAGGAAGAAACCTTTAACTAAATCTATAAAATTCCTCTTTCCTAATGAATTTGTTTTAACTATTTATTAACGGGATGAACTTGCTTAGGCCATGATTTGGTCTTCTTCGTTACCCCTCCCCTGCCCCTCCAAAAACCCAAGCAGGAGCAATCCAGGGTATTGTTTGTTGATTCACATGAGCTCTGGTACCCCAAAAAAGAAAAACCTTATCTTAGTATCAGGGTTTGGTTTTTTTTTTTTTTAATCAATAGTTTTACCTTCACAAGTTTAAGGTAGAGCCATAAAGCTCAGCTCACTCTTGTGATATTGAACTTTAGAATTAAACACAACCTTTAAATTCTGTATTATTACTATATTCTAACCCAGGCCACTTAAGTTATGTTAGAATTTAGGGTTCAGTCCAGCAATTTATTTTTGGTTACCATTGCAAATGCAAATTCTTTTTTTTTTTTAACACCATATTAACCAGGTTTGCTGTGCACCATTATTAGAGATGAAAGCACAGAATACTGGCTTTGGACTAAGAATGCTCAATCTAATTGAATTATATGAATGCAGTTAAATGTCTACTTCAGAAAGGCTATATTCACTTTCAAGATTAGTTACTCCAAGAGTTAATGGGCTATTTAAACAACATAGTCCAAGAGCCAAACACAGGTGGGCTGTGTTAATAACTTTATTTAAACCGTTTTTTCCCCTTTTGAGAGGCACAAGCCATCCATTAATGCATTCATTAGAGTTTATGGCATAGTTCTGCTTTTCTCCTAATGACACTATCCAGACTCAAACTTGCTCAGCTAATTTAGCCCAGCTGCCCTTTGCCTCTCAGCAACAGGTCCCTTGTTCTTCGGCCATACATGCTGAAGTGTCACGATGATTAGTTTTTGGTCACTGCTGCCCTTTGCAATATTGTTTTGTGCATTCTCTGCATCAAAATTTACTTTGTCTTTGGAACTTCTGCTGAAAAGTTTGTGTGAAGCAGCCGTCGGAAAATGCATGGCAGCAGAGAGGCATCGCCACGCTTGCTGCAGCCCTCGCATTCCAATGTGATTGAACATGGTGGTTTATTACTTTACTCTGACCAAACAAGCTCACAGGTTTTAATATCCAGCTCTGCTGAAGGTATTTGTGGCAGTTCCCTGCAACTGCGGCATCTCAGCTTTGCCTTGACGTTTCGGTTTTAAACCCGATCCAAAAGTGCCTTTTACTGATGTCACTACAGTTGTAAAATATATAACTGAGGACAGAAGTGCCTGTTTCTTTCAGTAGCTACAATGGGGGTAACCTGTATGTGTTTAGTAACGAATTCCCCAGGTACTAATGAACATCACAATGAATAAGAATGACCAATGCGTCACCCTGATATTAACAGCCAGGCTGGGTTAGACTCTGTACCACCAGCTGCCGGCACTTGGCAGGATATACTCTGGAATGTTTTTTTCTGGGTCAGTTTGGGTTTGCATGCCTGATGTTCCCAGGAATTCTGTGTTAGCTGTTGGCTTTCAGACTGAAACACCACCTCTGCCCTGTACAAACAGTGAGGGCTGTTTCAACCACTGTGAAATGCTGGACTAGCCCCACTGCTGTGCAGGGAAGATCACAGTGCCACGGAACTCAGACAGTCACAGGGATGAGATGCTCTCTAACAGATGTATTTGCAGGGAATAACAGCTTAGAACACTTCTGTACCTAGAGATAAGTAATGTAACTTCAGTGGGAGTACAGTATGCTGCAGATACAACATGTGTTTCTACTTTCGTCGGTGTCAACTATATGAATAACTTTTACTGATTCCCGTTGCAGACTCCCTGCACCATAGCACTAAGGCGTTCCCTTGTGAAGTGGCACACACCTTGCCTTTTAGATTGTTTTGTGCGTTAACCGATGCCTGGTGAGTTCTGCTCAGTCACTCTTGCACTTTGTAGGTCCAGCTTGGCACCTGCAGTAGAGGCTGGGATGGGCTGGAGGTGAGCTCTGGCTATATAGACCAACCCACTGCTGAGAGATGTTGGTGTTAAGCTTTCTTGAGGTTCATCTTATCTCATGTATCATTTCCTAGTGTCACAGGCAGCGTATGGCTCCTTCCCAAAGCAGAAACACATCTTGCAGTCATCACAGGGTTGCATTTGAGGCTGTGGATGCAGTCAAAGGAGGAGAGGCAAGATTAGAAGACATACCAATCTCCCTGTGTGCTGCTTGTATATCACAACCTGCAAACCTGCTGGGGAGGAAATTTCACCTTAAACACAAATGAATTGAACATTTTCAATACATCTTTAGTTTGTTGTTGTTAGTTTTGTTTGTTTGTTATGCTGGAGTTATTTGGTGCTCCTCATAATCACTTGGACCCCCAGTCCCGGGGCTGTCTGCCTGGAGCAGCGCCCACGTGGATGGTGGGTGTGAGAAGGGCAAGTTTTGGGTGGAGAACATCCTCTCCCCTGTTTGTAGGAGCTGAAGGTCGGGGCAGAAGTTTTCCTGCTGTTCTTTTATCACAGATCGGTGCTGGCGACCGGTGGAGGACGGGGCTGTCCGGTGAAACTCGCCACCTGCACCCATACGGTCCCCTGGCCTCGGGGGCGCGGCGCTGGCTGCTGGGAGGCCGCTGCCGCCTGAACCAGCTGCGCTCTGCTCAGGGCCCCACGCGTGTCCCGCCGCCAAACGGCCGCTAGGGGTCAGGCCGGGACGGCAAAGGGGCCGGGCGGGAGGCGGCGGCTGCGCCGGGAGGAGGAGCCGCTGCAGGGGCGAGAGGTGGCTCCGGGCTGGGGCGCGTCCCGCCGTCCTCTGCCGGCGCTGGCCCGGTTGTCAGCCTGGCCCCGCCACCGCAGGAGACCTGTCCCTGGGAGTTCGGCTGTGGACCCCGGAGTGTCCACACCACTGCGTGGTGTCTGACTGTCCAGGACTGGTGGTTCAGGGCTGTATGGGGATGCAGCCTGCTGGTGACAGCGTTTCTGGGGTGCAATGTCACAGAATGCTTTGGGTTTGAAGCAACATTACAGGGCAGCTAGTACCAATCCCCCTGCCGTGGGCATGGATACGAACACCTTCCACTAGAGCAGGTTGCTGAAAGCATTGTCCAGCCTGACCTTGAACATTTCCAGGAATGGAGCATCCATAACTTCTCTGAGCAACCTGTTCCAGTGTCCCACCTCCCTCACGGTGTAAAACGTTCTTTCCTTTAGCCCAGCTCCTCTCCAGGCAGGGCCACTGACACTTCTGTCCCAGTAAGCAGCGTCCACCAGGACGGTGCCTGCTGAAACTGCTGCAGTTGGCCAGAGACTCCACTGCAGCCATGGTTCCAGAGTAGCAAGAGCTAGTGCTGTACCTGTCATGTTAATAGATGTGCCCCTGTGACAACAAGAGCAGATCCCTCGGAGATCTAGCATCCAGAAGTTCTACAATGTGCTCTCTGTACTTTCTGCTAGGCAGAAGTTTGGAGATGTTCTCCCGTTCCCATACTTTGGTGTGAACTGCTCTATTACTCCAAGGAGCTTGTCTGGCATGGGGAACAGTCATGTTGTTGATGCTGCTGTGATGCAAACCATCTGAAAGCAATTGTAGCACAAGTCAGGTTTTGTCACCCTGCCCAGTTGATGAGTTCATCCACGTGCTGGGATCCCTGTTTCTAGCAATGGGAGAGACACTGCAGTTTCGCTGCCTTTCAAAACTGCTGTGAGCTGTGGTAGGACTGATGATGCTGTCAGCTGGAGGATATGGGTAAGAGGTGTGAAGTTACCACACCATAGTGGTCAAGCCCTTAGTGAGTTCATGCAGTTGCTTCTAAAGCTGCCTCTACAATAGCAGTGCAAGTACTCTTCAAAACTAAGTATTATCTTATAATTAGCACCAGAGACAGACGTTCAGTTTGAATCATTGGTTCCTTGTGCAGCTCTTTCTGCACCTGTAGAGCGCACACAAATGTCCTATGTGACCCATGAGCTGGGGCAGCTCCTTCCCAGGCTGGTTGTCTTCCACTGCACTAGGCAGTGAGCATCCCTAAACTACAACACCTCCCTAGCCATGTCTGTCCTGCAAGATTGAACTCTGGTCTGTTGTAACACTTGCAGGGTGAACTCTAACAGGTCAGAGACAGAAATGAAAAGAAATTACTGTGGCAGGACTGCTTGCTTGCTTTGGTTCCGAAGCAGCATCTTCTGGAGCAGAGCAGAGGCAGTTGGCATTGGAGGGTGTGCTCCTCGCTGAATTCCATTTGTAAATGTTTGTTATTCCCAGATCAAATGGTGTATGAGGTCAAAACATTGTTATTTACTGTTGCCATTATGCTATTTTAATATTGAGTATATTAATGGGCACAGCTGAATGTGTGTGCTGGAGAGCTGGCCCCACAGAGTGCTCAGTGGTGGGAGGGAAGTCAGCACCGGCAGACAGCCCCTTTGCTGCCCAGTACTCAGCCTTGCTGCTGGGAAAGGGGGCACTGCATGAGGCTTGGCAGGTTCACAGTTTGATTTGTGTCTTTCTAAAATGTTTGTGAATGAAATTCAGTGCTGCACTTTGCTAGACATTCTGCAGACAGTCTTGTCCCCATATTAATCAATATTCCTGAGGTCAGACGTGCTGTCTGGTATGACTGCCTGGCAGTAGGCCTGCCTGCTCCTCTTGTTCACAGGCAGCTGTTGGCTTCCAGGAGGGAACAGGCAAGTTTTTCAGTGCGGGACACCAGTGTTCAGTGACTCTAGGAGCCTGATGATGTTTCCAGCAGTCAGGAATGAGCAGCCAGGCAAGGTCGCCTCAGAACGCACTCATCTGCTATTCTGGTGCTGGAAGTTACCTGTTGCCTGAGCCTCTTGCTCACTTACAGCCAGGTGCCACTATCTCCACAGAAAGAAGAAAGGGGCTTTGAGGTGCCCTGACCACAAAGGTCACTGGGAGCAAGGGAGCAGCAGCCCTATGGAGAAGCTCAAGGCGTCTGAATGACTGTGATTCGTTTCATGTCGCTTTGCCTCCTCTGCAGAGCCTCTGTTATTAACCTCATGCCCAAACCAGCTGCATTCTCCATGCAGCTATTCAGAGCAGCGTGCCACATCCTTTTTTGTGCCAGACACCTTTGCCTTCAACGAAAAGTAATGAGGAACATCACATTCTGAAGGGTGGAGGTGAAATCACACAAGCTCCTGTGAACTGAACCCAAGCAGCAGAGCAATACTAAGGCACAAAATAAAGTGTGCTCTGTCTCACTGCAGCAGGGAGTGTAGAACCAAGTCCTCAGGGTGGGGAATCTGCTCCAGCTTTAGCTCAGAAAGCACAGAGATGTGTCCAGTGCTGGTACAGCCACATCATGCAGGGCTGCACTGGAGCTGGCCCTGGCAGAGCATGTGACAGAGAACATCAAGCAGGACAGGGATTCTCTTGCTTCTGGGTATTTATCTCTGCAGCAGATGTAAAGACAACTTGGAGTGTTCTGCCAGAGCCTAGGAGTCCTGTGCAACATCTTCTGAGGAAAAAAGCAATGAATGACAATTATAGATTATTTTTATTGGCTTGTTTGGGGATTTTCTTTTTCTAGTCTCTGTGCAAGAATTGCATGTTGCAGGCTGAGTACCATTATGAGGGATTACCAGCATCCTCCTTCCCTTTTTCATGTCTTCTTCATTTGATGTTTTTTGGCAGACTTCATGTAGGCATGTGAGTTCCCTGTTTCTTCTGCAATAGTCTAATGATGAATTAACACTCACATCAGCTTTGAATGTGAAATCTCACTCTGCAGAAAAGGGAATTGTATCCAGCAGGCACCTACCATATAGCTGGATGAATTGGAGCAGGATGTTGAAATTGTAACATCCTGTGACCCTAACGCTTTCATCTGCAGTAGCAGTGAAAGAGTTAATGCATTAGTTAAAAAGATTTTTAGCACAGGTCTGAACTGAGGCTGACAATCCATTATTCATAACTCCTCAGAAACCTGTAGCTTAATTCTTTTCTCTTTCTTTTGTGATTTACAGAATATTACAACAACTGTAAGCACTTTGCAGTTGGAATTTTATTGCATGCTCCAAAGTGAAGAATTACGATTCAGGATTCACGATGAGCAAATGTGTTCTGGTGTTTGTACATCCTTTTCATCTTCTCTGCCCCCATCCATAGCTTGCCCCTGCTCAGAGCAGAGAACTTCTGCTCTCTGTAGGGGCAAACATCGCTGAAGCAGCTCTGCCATTGCTCTTGTGAGAGGTGACACACTGCAGGCCCATCTGCACCTCCACACAGAGCAAGCCAGCTCTGGGTGTAGATGACAGCTCCATGTGTATCCCAGCCAGCAGGCAAGTAGGCTTGCAGGACCTCCCAGCAGTGACGGGACAAGAAGAGAATGCTACAATGGGTCTAGCACAGTTTTTTTTCAGAGCTGTGCTCATTTTACCCTTGCACTGGACCCTGAATATCAGATCAGCCTTGAGCAGTGGCAGGTGCCAGCCTGGAGTGTGGCCACCACTTGTGCTGTTTGAGGTAAAAGTCCTGTTCTCACTGAGGCACAGAACATTGAGGGGAATAAATTCTGGGACGGTCCTGCAGCAGCCTGCACTGGGGTGTGCTGCTAGGGCTCTGCCTGTGCCAGTGTCTAACAGCAGCTGCTTGTGTCTGCTCTGATCAGCTCTTTGAACAAAATAACTGTCAGGAAAATCACTGCAGTTACAGTCCAGAAATCTCCCTCCAAGGAGGTTTGCAGGGACATTTGAGGTCTGAGAGGTGGCCCATCATCCAAAAAGCATTTGCATGCCTTTGCTGCAGCTCTCCTTTGCTCTGGAAGGACAACAGCAACAAGAGATAATTTTTCATTATGGACAAGAGAATTATGAGGTACAAACGAGCGTGCACAAGAAGATTAATAAATTACTTGGGATTAGCTTCAGTGATGGGTATATCTGCTGTGTGCAGCACTGGCCTGGCAGGACAGACAGGATCCTGTGCAGTGTTTGTCACAGATCAGAAACACTAGCCCTTTGACAGATGCCACGTAGATCTTCATTTCCAAATTCACCCATCTGAGAAACATCTGTGTGCTTAGGCTGGCAAATCTCAAGGAATGCTCTGCCAAGCAGTCCGCTTCCGCTTTTATAGCTCCGTAATCCTCACTGGGGACTCCTCCTCTGAAAAGAACAGAAGTGTGTGCAGCTCTTCAGGGAAACTGCGTAGGTCCAGGAGAAGTCTGCGAGGAAAAGATTCATGGCATGATCAAAAAGCACCCAGGCCTTTTACAGACAGGGCTCAATAGGTGCTTTAAACAGTTATAAATAACAGCAAGGAGGAAGGGAACAGATTAAAGAGACGAGTGGTGTGCTCTGCACTGCGCTAGTCCAGGCACAGCTGAGATGTTCACTGATTGCTCTTGCACAGCAAGATGGCCCCAGCATCTTGGCAGGGTTGCACATACGCAGAGGCATCACTCAGCACCAGAGCCTGATGCGGGCTGTGTAGCTGTCCCTGTCTGTCACACCAAATCACAGAGGGCTTCACAGCTTGGCTTAAGCCTCTGATATGTGGAGACTGCAAGATTTTCCCTGGAAATCCACTGCAAAATGAGCTCTTGAGACAAGCGTTGAGTTAGCCCCAAGTTTCCATCAGTGCTTTTGGTTAGGAAGGTAATTAAGCAGCTCTGCAGGACACACAAATAAAGATGAACGTGTCAGCAGAACATCTAGCAGCAGCTTAGATGTGTGTCAGCAGAGGTGGGAGATGGCAGCTTCGCCGTGCTTGCCAGGGAAGAGTTGTTTAACAACAGGCATGTTTTCCAAGCTGCCTCTAATTTTGGCATGTAGCATTTGGGGAATCCAAAATATCTTCTTGGCCTCTGATTCCCAGTGGTGCTAGCCACACAGCAGCCATTGTGCAAGTACACTGATGATGGTTGGACTGGGGGCACTTGCTGCTCCCAAATAGCAATGGCAGCTCTCGACATCCACCTGTCTCCTGCAGCAGTGGATCTCTGGCTCTCAGAGCAGAGGCTGACTTCATACCTGCCCAGCTCCTCAGGCTGCAGGCAGTCCCTGGGAGCCACAGGGATAAGATACTCAGAAAGCAGAGGTATGAGTGAAGGTGCTGGTATTGCTCACTATGTGCTCTAGAGCAGGTCTGTGACCATTCCCAGTGTCCCTGCACTTCTCCCTCTCCTTCGCAGCCCATGGCTGAGTTTCCTCAGTACCATATCTCTTTGCGTGTGTGCCTCCAGCCTTTTTGGAGTCACCAGCTCCTGTGCTAGCTATAAAACAAGGCCTATTTCCCCAGGGGATTTTGGTTTTGGAGCAATTCTGGGAAGTCTCTGGATTTTCNGGAAGATTTTTGTGCTTTTGGGGTTTGTTTTATTTTGAGAGAAACCTTTGGAGAAGTATTAATAGCCTAGGGGCTGCCCCAATTTTTTCCATTTGTGCAGGCAAAAGAATATTGATGGGGAGGGGCAGAGATACCCACAGCACCCTCAGGGCTAAAGATCCTTCATAGGAAATTGTTGTTTTCAGACAGATGAAAGCAGATCCCTTTCATTTTTCATAAGTGCACACAAGTTAAAAAGAAAAAAGAGTTCTGTTCAGGTGTGCTAATGTTATCCTCTTGAGTTCAGGCTCTGTCTTGGTGCAGCTTGCTCTCAACTAGTCTAAAAATGAGAGGCTGGAAAAGAGTAGCAGAAGTGGTTTGTTTTTAAAGGAGCACCCCCTGAAAATGGGTCTTAGCAAGTTGAAGGCACACCAAACCTTCTGGCTGTCCTGACAGAGAAAGGTGGCACAGTGACAGGCCATGGTGGGGTCTGAGAGAATGGTTGCATGGCTTCAGTTCACCCAGTGTTGCCTCATGCAGCCAGCTGGGGCTGCAGCCAGGCTGAGAATCACAGCATCACACAGAATCACAGTATCACCAAGGTTGGAAGAGACCTCACAGATCATCAAGTCCAACCCTTTACCACAGAGCTCAAGGCTAGACCATGGCACCAAGTGCCACGTCCAACCTTGCCTTGAACAGCTCCATAGAATCATAGAATCAACCAGGTTGGAAGAGACCTCCAAGATCATCCAGTCCAACCTATCACCCAGCCCTATCCAATCATCTAGACCATGGCACTAAGTGCCCCATCCAGTCTTTTCGTGAACACCCCCAGGGACGGTGACTCCGCCATGGCCCCTCGCCCACCTTCCTGCCCCAGCAGCCTTTGGCCTGGGCTGTTTTGCCACAGCACCGGGGAAACCGCACCTAATCCCCTGCCCACATCTGTGCATCTACTGTATGGTCTTTTTTTCCCCCCACCCCTCCTGCCAACAAGGAAAGCAGTGTGTTTTCTTAACATTTGAGGGCATGATTTATAAACAACCATTAATGTGCCTTTTAACCTCTTTTTTCATTGTTTAAATTTCAGATTTTTTGGATGCAAACTCCTTAAATCAGTTCAATATGCTCTGAAGGGCTTTGCTAGAATTCGAGCTGAATTGCTTCCAAATGGAAACACTTACACCACACACACAAAAAAAAAGGCTCGTCAGTGATTTTAATTGACTCTCCACTGTGCATGTACTTTAAATAATTGAAGTGTTTCCAATACTTATAGATGCCTCAGTTTGGCAAACATTTGGGTATAGGCATTAAAAAAAAAGGGAGGGGTGGGGGGCAGAATATTGAAGTGTTATATGTAAGGCTCCACGAGGGATTCACTCTGGGTTTAATTGGGATTCCTGTAAAGCTATGCAGAACTTTGGCAATGGAACTGGAAACCAGGTGAGCTCCTGGTGAAGCTGTGTGAGTTTTGGTGTGGCCTGAGTGGCTTTGAGGTTTTGGATGGGAACCAGGCAAAGTTCGCTGATTTCACCTGATCCTTCTTTTCAATTTGGGGTTTATTTTTAGTTTGATGCACGAAACCACAGTGAAGGACTCTGGATTTCCCTGTTTGGGGGCCTTTTTGAATGAGGCAGGTTGAAAAGCAGTTGTTTGAAGGTTGGGCTGTTCCACCCTGGAGGACCTGTAATATTTTCTGCTGGCTCCAGCTGCCCCGGGATTGGTTTCTGCACTACGTCACAACATACTGATGATGTATTTCTTCTCTGTCATGTGCCAGCTCAGGGCAGGCTTGATCTCTGGTTGCAGACAAGAAAAAAGTCATCAAGAGAATGGAAAATTCACACCTAAACACCATAAAACTACAAGATTTGCTCTCATGAAGTTTTAATGAAGTGAATTCCTCTTAATCCATCTAATATAAAATTCCATAGGTGTGATTTTTACAGTTGCAATACTACTGGAGTAAGAGAGACAAGGGATCTCATGCAGAGGCTGCTTTTGTGTGCAGTAGAGGTGTCCATCTAATGCCACCTCAGCAGGATAGGTCTCTATTCCCCTTGTCTGGGCTGGAGAAGCTGCTACCCCTTCCCTCTTCTTTCTGCAGAGGCACCTTCCCCACTAAAATGTCCTCTGTTAGGTTTCAACATATGAAACTTCTTGGACTTGGCTTTGTTGTTCATGCAAGAACCTCAATAGAAAGAGTTTTTAACTGTCCACTTTCCTGTCAAGCTGGTTTGTCACCAAACCACACCGAAGCTGTGAGGGCTGCAGTGTGGCCCTGCTTGGGGTGGGAGGGATGGAGAACAGGTCGGTTCTCAGCTGTGTGGCCATGCTGTGCAAAACCAGGCGGTCACAGCAAGCTGGGGACAGTGGTACAGAGATGGCAGGAAACAATCAGCCTCGTGCAGGGGCAGCCATGCAGCTAGCAGAGCAAATACCCACGAGTGTGCTTCCCTGGTAGCTTAAGCATTTTGGTTACATACCAACAGGATTTCAGATGCATCTCGGTTGTTTTCTTTTTTCCTGCTTGTGTTTATTAGATATTCCTCTGACCTTTCTTATTTTCCCCAAAGAAGGAAGCTGTGGTTTAGTAGTACAAACACTGTGAGCACGCTAAAGAAATGCCAAAAACATTCAAAACACATGTATGATCCTCTGTTAGTTTAGGCTCAGCTTGAAACCTGTTGGGATGCTGCTCAGGGCACTATCTGGGCCAATGTGTAATCGTCGCCTGTGCACTGTGTTTATGAAACCCTCCTGCAGCCCTCATGCCCCAGGCTGGGCAGATGGACTCACTGCTGGGGCAATGCTCCCTTTGGGTTTCTCCTCCCAAAGCCCAGCTCCTCACCACTATTGCGAGCAGCAGGTGTTGGATGTGGGGTGGTCACTGCACTCCCACACAAACCCTCTGTCAGCTGTTGAGGTTTTGCAGATGGAGGCACAGAGAGGCTCAGCTGCTCCTGCTATGGCATGACCAGGGACATGGGTGCAGCCTGGTCACAAGTCCCAGTGCTGGGCCTCTCCTCAGGGCCACCATAGTGGCACACACAGCACGAGGGACAGCCTATGGGCATCCTGGCTCTCCTTTCACTCTGTTTTCATTCGTTTGTCAGCACAGGGACAGGCATCATCCAACCCCAGCAGCAGGTGCTGGAGTTCGCCCAAACAACGTTGCCAATTCTGTGATAATTGGCCCCGTTCCTGATACCTCATTTACTGCTATCACCAGAGCAGCTACAGCTCTTTAACAGGGGGCATCCTGTGTGAGTGAATGAAACAAGGAAAAGATGTTGAGACCCAAGGCCAGCTGGCACAGAAAGTACTCCCAGGATGCATCTCCTATATCAAGGTCAGTAAAGCTGACCCCCAGGCTGTTGCTCCCAGACCAGGATAAAGTGCTCCCCAAGGCTGTGAGGCAGGCAGGACCAGCAATGGTCAGAAGTAGGCAGTAGAGCATCCCTGGAGACAGTGTAAATCTGTCCCTGTGTGCAAAACTTCATAAAGAACTATAACCCTTCAAGTTACACCTGACACTGTGAAACAGCATTGAAAATACAATGCATGGCTCCCTTTTTCATGGGCATGGCTAAAAGGGTTTTAGTATTCACAAAGGCACTGAATTCCTGATCTATGAGGACCTGAACATATGCTCATAGATTTGAGGAAGCAAAAGTAGTTGGGTTTTTTCAGATCTGAAGGTGGGAAAGTTATCCACAAAGTTAAGTGGGAAGGAAATGCTACTTTGAAGCTTCATTATGAGCAAATACATTTCTAGGCTAAGTTGCAGTTTGTTACTGACAATGTGACCAATTTTGTGTTATTCCTTCATTTGAAAAGGCTGCCTTTATTTTACTATATCTGTTCATTTGATTCTTTAAAAACCTCAGATATGAAATCCAGATTCCAGGCCAAATTCTGCCTGTCTCAGCTGTTTAATAACATCTTTTTTTTTCTTTCACTAAGTATCTAGTATGGGTAAAATAAGTTAAATTTTTGGCTTCTGTGTTTGCTGCATAAAGCCATACAATCCTTAACAGCACAATCATTTCCCTTTCATCTTACTGCAGTGCATCTCCTTAAGTGGGTTTAGCATCCCACAAATAGACTGTTCAGATTTCAGACAGGCCAGTGCCATCAGAAGCCAAATGACCAGGCAGCAAAAAGGACTTCACCCACCATAACAGACTGAAATTTTTCTTTCTTGGATACAGCATGTCTGTTATTCTGACAGCATGTATTCACAGGATCACAGGATGTTAGGGGTTGGAAGGCACCAAAGGAGATCATCGAGTCCAATCCCCTTGCTAGAGCTGGACAATGCTATCTAACACAGATCACGGAAGAACACATCCAGACAGGCCTTGAAAGTCTCCAGAGAAGGAGACTCCCACAACCTCTCTGGGAAGCCTGTTCCAGTGCTCTGAGACCCTCACAGTAAAGAAGTTCCCCCTTGTGTTGAGGTGGAACCTCTTGTGCTGCAACTTACACCCATTGCTCTGCATCCTATCCCAGGGAGCAAGTGAGCAGAGCCTGTCCCCCTCCTCCTGGTCAGCCCTCAGATACTTATAAACATTTATCAAATCCCCTCTAAGTCTTCTCTTTTCCAGACTGAAAAGTCCCAAGTCTCTCAGCCTCTCCTCATAAGCCATACCCTCCTGTCCCCTAATCACCCTCACAGCCCTCCGCTGGACTCTCTCCAGCAGATCCCTGTCCCTCTTAACCTGGGGAGCCCAAAACTGAACACAGTACTCAAGATGAGGTCTCACCAGGGCAGAGTAGAGGGGGAGGAGAACCTCCCTTGACCTGCTGAACACATTCTTCCTAATACACCCCAGAATCCCATTGGCCTTCTTGGCCACAAGGGCACATTGTTGTGCCATGGTTAACTTGTATTCCACCAGGACCCCCAGATCCCTCTCCACGGGGCTGCTTTCCAGTATTACCCATTTCTAAAGTGTCTGTTGGCTGTATAATGACATGCCAACATAGATTATTCCACCTTTCCTTTCTAGTGAGGAGAGGCCAGTAGGTGTGCTGCACCCCAGCAGAACATACACATGGGTATATTTTCCAAACCAAAGTCCCAAACATCATCTGCCCCTGCAGCAATTAGTTCATTGGATTTCATGATGCTTTGGCACAAGGCACACAATCTTTTCATGTCCGCAAACCAAGCAATCAGAAAAGCATGTGGGCAGGGAAGCTCATCCCCTGGCATGCAAACTATGCACACAGGGGGAAGATGCAGAGGAAAAAGAAAAAAGATGGAATTTCCAGCGCCTGCGAGTCATATAGCCCAGAGCACATCTCGCAGGATGAGTGCTCTAATCAAGCACAGAGCAGGCAGCCTCGCTTTCTGGGGTTCAGGCAGTAACCCTATCCTCCAGCCTTAGCATTGGCTGCACATCATCATCTGAGGCGACATCATCAGGGCATCCAAGGCAGAAAAAAATTGAGGGGGCTGTTCCTTCTCTTTCCTGTTGTTCTTAGGGACTTTGTGCATGTCCTCTCTCCCCATCCTTAGCATCAGATCCTAACAAGGTCTAGAGTGACTGAAGGGCACAGTTCAATCCATTTGGGGAAGCATCAGCAGGACTAAAGTTGCTAACCTGGCAAGACAAACTGTAGGTAAATAAAGGCAAACTTTCTTTCAAGCTTCAGAAGAGAATCACGTGAAGCCTGAGAGCACCCTGCAGTACAAGTGTGCAGAAAACTGTGGTTCTGCAAGCTTCCCACCCC
Organism: Tricholaema leucomelas; assembly: GCA_013400475.1. Classification (NCBI taxonomy): domain Eukaryota; kingdom Metazoa; phylum Chordata; class Aves; order Piciformes; family Lybiidae; genus Tricholaema lacrymosa; species Tricholaema leucomelas. Next base: position 1,024,051 of record WAAF01018158.1, on the reverse strand, counting down.
ATGGAGGGATACCAGGGTTCTAAGCACTCCCAGGCAGAGTGGGAAACAGCAGAGGGGCAGCCCAAAACTTTTGCTGCCCCAGCTGCTAGTCATGCCCTCAGTGATTTGCCTTTTCCCTGTTACTGCTTTTCCCTACAATTTAATTGCCTTCATCCTTTCTCCTGTGCCCTGAGCAGAGGAGCAGTCTGAATTTGGCCAGGAACTGACACTAAAGCATCTCTACTTTAGCTGTTGACAAGTTTCCAACCTGGAATAATTAGGACATATCAAGCATGTTGGAAAGCAGTTGCCTCCCATTAGATTTCCAGCCTGATCTCTGAGCCAAAAGAATCAGGGAAGATGTGGTGATTTGGGGGAATGCTTACACAGCCCAAACTCTCCCTTCTTGCATGCTGTATACATGGGTGTGTTACAAGCACCAGCCTTTCAGCAGACATCTCAATAAGTGGCCTCCAATGCATAGAACAATTAAATCCTCTTCATCTCCCTGTTAAATCCTTCTTGGTTTTTTGTACTTTGTGATACTACCTCTCCTCCTGAGCCATCCTGCTGGCACTCGTGTAAGGTTTCTGACTGACTGCAGTCTCTCCTGCACATGTGGTAGGACTGCTTGCACACATGTGACTGTGACCCTGGGTCCTGGCCCTGCTTTGCCTTTGCATAGGTGCTAGCTAACTCTGGGAAAGAGGCCCAGAGACAATGGTACAAGCTGTGACTCCAGTAGTCCATAGGTTCCAAAACGCCCTAGGACTGTGCACCGGGTGCTGTATCTGTTCTCTGTGTGCTCTACCCACGCACTGCATTAGCCCACCTAAGGCTGTGACACTGCCAGGAGGCTGCTAAGTCGTTGCTGAGGTCATTTGCCAGATTCTGAACAATGGCATGGCCAGCACACAGCACAAGAAGCCCCCTGCTTGATTCTTGAGATGGTGGGACTAGTTATGCAGTCTTGGCACAAGACTCTGGGCAGGGTGGAGGTGGGTTGCAGCTGAAGCACCCTGAGCTCAGGATCATCTCCTTCCATCCTCACTTCTGTACAGCTCAGGACGCAGAAGTGCAGAGGAGAATTCAACCTCTCCCCAGGTCAACAGCAGTGTACCTGGAGGTAGCTATCACTGTTCTCTCAGCTTTCAGGTCATGACAAGAAATACAAGAGTTTTGAGGTTCCTCTGTGTCATGCATATAGGACATTTCTTTTATGTAATTAACTGTCCCCACGGTGCAAATATACAAGAGGAAATAAATAGCCTTAAAGGTGCTCAATGTCTGGGAAGCATGCACTGTGCTCTGGCCTCTGGGGAGCAGCTTGATTTCCTGAATGCATTTTGAACCTACCACTTCTGACAGATCTCAGTGTTTCTCCAAGTTATTTGCCCATCAGTTACAGGACCCACTTCAAGCCCAAAATAAGGTTACCAATGTTTTCTAGTGTTTTTTTTTATTAACCACCTCCACCATCTTGTAATTTAAAGCACCTGTCCATTTACATTTTCTTTCTGACCTACTAAATAATGCTGCATGATACATACAATGAAACTAATGGCTTTTGGATGATGTTGTTGAAAACTAGCTTATGAAAAGTGAGTTGAATGAACCACACTGCAGGAAATCCTTTTCATACCCCCTGGAAAAGTGAGCTGGAACACCTTTCTGGTTTGGCATATGGGGCTGAATTCTTTAACAGTTATCACTCACTTTGCACTTGAAAAATGAGGACTGTCTTGCGATTTCGCAGTGTTGTTGGTGTCACTGTGCAGCCCTTCCTGTGGCATTCCCTGACAAATGCCAGAGGCTTTGCACACCCAGGTGTGTGGCAAAGCTGAGAGTACTTGCCACTCAAGACAGCACCGTGCAGAGACTATCTGCTGCCTTCTACTTCACCTACTCTTATTCTTACAAAAATAGAAGGCTTTGCTTTTTTTTTCTTTTTCAAGGAGTAATGAGTAGATTTTCTTCCAGCCAGAGCAAAACCAGTTCTATGTTTTTGCTCCAATTACCACTTTAGTACCTGTGAATCCTTAAAGCAGAAGCTTGGCAAGTGGATGAGAAGGGTGTGAGCAGCGTGCCAGGTGGAACAGGACTTCGTTATGGTGTTCCGAGTACTTCCAAGAGAGGTTTCTGGGGGGGCTGCTGAAGCTGGGAGTGGCAGCACCAGCACAGGACCCTCCTCCGTGGGGTGTGCAGAGATGACAGCCCCACCGAGCAGCTGGCCAGCGGTGCTGCGCGCTGTGCTGCCTGCATGTTGGGCAGAACGGGCGAGACCTAGCTCCTCACAGCACGCAGCGGTGCCAGTGCTGGTGAGATCTCAATTCCTTCAAGCACTCTGCTGAATGGGGTGGCCTTGCTAGCCCCGGCCACAAGTGACATGAAATCGTAGAACTGACCTGGGGATTTGCAGGCTCATCCTCTCGCAGGTGTCCCTGCAGAGGGGACAGCAGCCCTGGGAGCAGCCCCTCCCAGGAGCCGCAGGGTATTACTGGCAAGAGCTGGGAGTGCTGACAATGTGCTCCCGCGAGTGCAGCACGGCGCAGAGCTGCCGCACGGCGCAGAGCTGCCGCACGGCCAGTGGTGACAGCCTCGCCGGTGACCGATTTGCAGAGGGGGAAGTCCTTGCTTTCAGAACAAAGTGTGCGAACAAAGTGTTACCAACCCAGAGTGACGCAAACCTTTCGCTGTCGTCAGGCAGCTATGTTCAGGCTCTCCAGCCTCTTCCTCACCGCCGCAACAGCGATGGTCAGCTCGGAGTCCTCCCCAGGGGGAACTGCGGCCGGAGCTCCATCAGCTGCCACCGGCACAGGCTGCTCAGGCACGGCACAAAAGTGCCAGCTCCTGTCAGCGGAGGCAGGTGAAAAGGCATGAGAAAGGACCTGTTCACAGAATGCTTTCGCTTCGTTTTCTGTGCTTGGGCATCACGTCTGTAACAGAACTGTCAGAGATCAGTAATGCAAGAAGTAGGGGTTCGGGGGGTGGGGGTGCAATTAATTTTATTATGGAAAATGTCACTTCTGGTAGGACTTTTCTTATTTCCTTTGGAAAAAAGTTCTATAAGTTTTGATGTTGCATTTGGACTTTAAGTGCTGTTGCATTTGCACTTTAAATGTCTTTTAAAGTCATAACTTAATGTGAGGGGGGGGAAAAGAGTTTATGCTGAAATTACTCTAATGAAGACCTACTTAATTTTGAAGAGAGGAAGAGATTGGCTTTGACTGACTTCTACTTGATTTTAAGTGCTGCCCAGGACCTTTTTTATAAGTCAGACAAGATAGATTAAGACTTTACAGACAAATCATACAGATCAGTTATGTTTAAAAGTCAGATTACATATACACCTTTAAAGAAACTTTCACAGGGGGATTTTTTACTTCTTCTTGTTTTTCATCTGGAAAATCAGAATTGAGGGGAAGTAGAGATTCGATTTCTTTCAATCCTGAGGAGTTTTACTTGGACAGGGGACTACACTGTGTGCATTTCACTGAACTGGCTGAGCTGCATTTCATTTTCTTATCTGGTTGCTTGTCCTTGTTGCATCACATGAGAGTGAGCAGGAGTGAGGGCTTGATGCTTGATGCTTGATGCCTTCCCTGGCACCTGGGAGCACACCACCCAGGCAGCCATGCCCTGGCACCATGCACGTTGCTCATCCCACAGCTCCTGCTGTGAAGGGCACAGGAAAAGTTGCTGTGCTAACTCTGAGTTGTGATTTTGAGTCTTCTGCTCACCTCTGCTAGCTTGCTGCAAGCTGACTTCCTGTGCTTGCCAGCAGCCCAGGAGGAGCCATGCATGAGGCCTTGCTCCTTTGTGTTAGCAGCTGACCCCAGTGAGTTCCTGGCTAGCTGGGCTCACATCACTCTGGGAGGCAGGAGATGCAGGATTTCTCTGGAAATTGTCCCATGGACTTGTAGAGACAGCAGATAGGTGACATTTGTCCACTGCCCACAGATGAGCTCTGCAATAGCTTTGTCCATGCAGGTACCAGATATCATCCGTTACCACTAGATCAGCCCTCTACAAGCTCAGGGATGGTCTCTGCTAAAATGGCAGAGCTTGATGCCACTAGAAGGGCTGTGACAGCTGGGATGGGAAGATTATCAGTCATTTGAGATGAGGGAGGCCCTGCAGTCTGGGGTTTGGGTATATATTTAGAAGCTATTCTTAGTAACGGTGTAGGATAACACTATCCATAGTTAGTTACAGATTGATGCTATGTGGTGTTCTGTGGTGCTGTCTGTGGAGCATAAGTGACATCCACTTTGGAATTAAATGCAGCATGAAATACAAATAAATAAGCCAGACATTAAGGTGACCATGCACACTGCACCATGCAGTAAAGCCTGGAATAAAAACAATAATCATGAAAGCACAGATATCAGCCAAAATAAACACCTCAAATCCTCACCATTGAATTCTCAAACTCACAAAGAGCTCACAGGGCCACAAGGAGCACCCTGATCAACACTGGACAACATTCAATTGTTTTTTTTCCCTTTTAAAGCAAGATCTTCAAACCTTTGAAGGCCCCAGCACAGCCCTGACACAGGTCTCAGGCTTCCCACCTAGCCACGCATGCCATCCCACATGATACAGCAGACCCTGACACCCAGATCTGGGGAAATTGAGGACAGGACCAGGCACACACAGATAGGCACAGCCATGGTGCTAGATGTGGGGTGCCCCAGGTTCTCAAGATGGCAGGAGGGTTTCTGTGCTGTGGGTTCTAGTTTGGCAGAGCATCTTGTGCTCAGATGATGCCCAGTGCCAGAGATGCCTGGCAGACACCCACATCCATAACTGGGGTCACAAAACCAGGGAGTTTCTGTTTTTTCACAGAAAGCCACCTCTTCTGATGGCTGGTCAGGCATCGTTAGCTACATCCTGGCAAGGGCTTGCCACTGGCCTCTGAGATTTGTCATAGTGAGTACGAAAAAGATAGTTCAAGAGTTAGATAATGATGTGCACTGAGAATTGGAGACTGCAGAGATAAAAGGCAACTAGTAGCAAAGCAAAAAGACTGACACCACTTAAAAGGGCAGGAGAAGTAAAATGGCTAGACACATCATAGCCTTAATAGGAAACACATGAGAGATGTTGATCAGAGAATGCTGGCAAACAGATGAGGTCTCTGAAAAAGAAGAAGGGGAGGGGGGGGAAGAGGAAACAGAAAACAAGATGGAAAGATAAAATTTCAAAGCAAGCCCTAAATGGGTAGCAGTTCCAGCTAATAGGAAGACCTGTAGCGATTTTGCCAAGTAGTACACAGGGAAGCTGATGATCATTAACATCTTGATAAATTTATTATCAGACAGTTCTGTCCTGTCATTGTCAATTCCTTCCAAGAGACTAGAGGTGGTTTTGTAATGTGAGTAAAAGTAAGCGAGTCCCTAAACCGACTGGTCCTCGCTGTTTACACCTTCACATAGTGAACGTGCAGGAGTTATCAGAACCACAGGCATGGAAGCAGCCACCACCAGAGTCAGGGCCTGCAACCATGTCACTTTCTTTCATCTTCTCCCAGCATCTCCTGTGTCCCACATGGGATTGCCCACTGGCTTCTGGCACAGATGGGGAAAAGCAGAGCAAGTCTATGCCACAGTTTCTTATCTCCTGCATGGTTTCTAGAAAAAGCTCTTTTTAATGTACGCCCTGTGAAAAGACAGAAAGGCAGAGAGGCTCCAGCAGCAGGTTCACAGCAGTGAGCTGGAGGCACACCCAGGGATCCTGGTACTTGCTGCAGGGAGATGCCAGCTGGGCTCAGGGGCAGGTTCATGCTAGGGAGATGCCAGATGTGTGCATGCCACTGCTGGCAGGGATTTATGTAGTGCAAAAGCTGCATCTCTACAGGCTAGCTCAGCAGCAAGGGGAGCCTCTTTCCACGCACAGATCCACTGAACCTACAGAGAGTAGAAAAACTGCATTTTGGCAGTCCTGCTTGCTCCTGCCACCACCTGGAGAGGCACTCTTGCGTTTCCACCATGCTGAAGGATTTGCATGCTCCAAAGCCATGCCGAAGTTGTTCACCAGGCGGCGAGCCACTAACTTGTAACTCACTGCCTGTAAGACACAAAATAAGAGTACCAAAATGTTAAGAAGAGCTGACTGCATGCAGGAGGCACCTCTGCTCCACTGCACTCTGCACAGGATAGGGCACAGCAGAGGCATGCTCCAGCAAGAGTCACTCGATGGCTTTATGCAGCTTGATATACCTTGATTATTTATGTTTTTGAAGTTAATTATTCATGGCTTGCACCATGTTTTGCAGCGAGGCTTTGCCACATTCTGGAACTAAAAATAACCTTCTTACATTTTTAATCAGGCCTCATTATGAATGGCAGATGCTTGAAACTGCAGTGAAAATCATCATCAGTTGTATTTTTTGGCTAAATTCCTGCTACACTCAGAGCCTGAGAAAAATCAAACACATTTGACAGCTGGTAGAATGAAAGGAAAGGATAAATCTTATCCCGACAACATACACCATATTTACCACGAGCTGTTAAAGAAGCATCAGCCTCCACCCAGAATACCATGGCTGAGGTAATGGAGCCCTTAGGTTACTGTGATCTTCTCAAGGAAGAAGAGATTTGCTCTGAGGGTGCTGGGTAAGCCTATTGTTCTACACAGTACTGCTTTATCCAGGTGCTATGGCATGGGGGCACAGCTGGGGCAGGCAGGGGTCTGTGCCACTCAGGAGCACAGCTGGGATGAGCAAAGTTCCATGTCCCTTGGGATGGGCAGGTGACCGTATCCCTTGTGAGCATGACTGGGACAGGCAGAGGTCTCTTTTCTTCAGGACAGGAAGGGTTCTATGTTCCTCAGCATCATGGCTGGGACAGGCAGGGTTTTATGTCCCTCAGGGAGCACATTTGGGCAGGACAAGGTCCAAGCATCCTGGCTCCTGACTCCCCAGCAGAGCCATGGCTACCACTGGGTGCTTGAGAGCAGCAATCCTGGTCTCACCCACCTGTCCCTAAGTAAGGTTGGCAACTCTGCTCCAATGGCATGGAGGTTGTGCAGACATAAATAGCTCTTGAGCTTCTTGTTAGCTTCTCATTTTGCTGCAAGCTGCTCTTGTTGTCTGTAGATAAATGCCTAATAAACATGACCACTTAGAAGGCTTCAAGACCAGAGATGTGTTGCTGCGCTTTCTCCAGCTCCCACATGTGTGAGACAGAAACCACATGAGGTTTCCTGGTTACAAAACACAGGCTGGAGCAGCAGAGATGGGAGGATGAAGGCAGCCAGGGTAAGGACTGGAGGACTAGGAGAAGTGGGACCATGCTCAGGACAATGATGCTGCAGCACCCAGTTGGGGACAGCATCTGACCCCTGCAGCCCGCCTGTAAACAAGGGGTGACCAATATCACCTCAGTCATGTCAGTGAGATGATTTCCCAGTAACTTAAGTACAGAAAGATAAAGTTCAGCTAACTTGTTAACCTGATTGGTGAGCACTAACTCCAGCATCACATTTCACCCCCAAACAATTGGGCAATTATGATTTGCATTCATTTGCTCTTCACCTGTGGGTCAGAGGTCTGCTGTGTGTCCTACAGCATTTGCACAGCTGGTTTGAGGTAATGGTAACACATCGTGCCCCTCGAGTCACTTGGGCTGGTTTCATCACAGTGAGTGAACTTGGCAAAGTGACCTACCCCTTCCACCCCACCTGGAGAGCACAGCATAGCCTTGGTGGTTATTCCTTATCACAACTAGTTATGGGACTCTATAAATTTGTGAGCTTTCTGTTGGCACATATTGTACTGCATTGCTTGAGGACTGTCTGCCTGTGAAATACATTCCTGGAGAGAACACTGAATAAATAAAATCTGTCTGAAATCAAAATGCACAACTTACAGAAAACTCTTCCAGTTTACTACCAGAGGTTTGCATCATTGTTATTTGGGTCTGTTTTCACTTGGTTTCACACTATGCAGATTTACTAGGTTACAATTAAATATTGGGGTAAAATAATTCTGCAGATGAGTGATGTACCATGCTTGGAACATGATGCTCTGGATCTGTAGCAATTGGTATGTTACAATTTCAGTATTATATTTAGCTTTCTGTGGAATGTAATCAAGCCCAAATTCCAGCAACTTTCACAACATCTGTCTGCAAAGGGCAATAGGAGAGGCTAATCTTATCTTATTTTAAAAGGAGCTACCATCTCACACTAACAACAACCCCAACTTTTCCAAGTGGAATTATTTTACTTGCCCAAGCACTTCTGAGCTTCAGATAGGATTAGAAGATATGATGCCACTAAAAACCTAAGGAAGTGCATCAAACCAGAGAAGAGGAGGCTCCAAGGTGACCTTCTTGTGGCCTTTCAGTATCTGAAGGGGGCCTATGAAAAAGCTGGGAATGGACTTTTTAGGATATTGGGCAGTGACAGGACTAGGAGGAATGGAGAAAAACTGGAGGTGGGGAGATTCAGACTGGACGTGAGGAGGAAGTTCTTCAGTGTGAGAGTGGTGAGAGCCTGGAATGGGTTCTCCAGGGAGGTGGTTGAGGCCCCATCCCTGGAGGTGTTTAAGGCCAGGCTGGATGAGGCTCTGGCCAACTTGGTCTAGGGTAGGGTGTCCCTGCCCATGGCAGGGGAGTTGGAAATAGATGATTCTTGTGGTCCCTTCCAATCCTGACTGATTCTGTGATTCTGTGAAACAAAAGGGCATCATTTAGGTTTTGAGCATGCAGGAGGCAGCATGCCCTGGCAGATACACATGCTGCAACATAGTATCCTCTGAACACTGACTGTGGCAAGGGTGGGCTTCTTTCTGTCTTTGATCTCCTATCTTTGTCATCAAGCCTCAGCTGTTTCACCATGACCCAGCCCCTCCTACACCTCTCACTCTGCCACATGCCATTGACCTGTGACAGAACCTGAAGTCCTTTGCCATGGACCATTCTCCAACTGAAGCTGCAGTGGGGTAGTTCTTGTGTGCTGCAGTGATCTGGTTGGCCTCAGCTCTTGTGCCATTGGTACCTTTCAGTGCCATCTAGGAAAACACTCTCACTCTGGATGGTGTCAGGAGCCTTTTGCCTAGGAACAGCATGTTTAGCAGAGCAGTAGGAGAGATGGCTCAGAAACGTACAAATTTGACCTTTAAGTTCATGGGTTAGCAAAGGAAATTGGTCTTTGTGTCCCTACCAGGAACAGCAGCTCTGACCCCAGCAGCAGCCATGTTCCTAAACTCACATTCCTGACAGTAAAGAGCCTGTGCTGGAAATGGGCTTTTGCCAGGTGAAGACTATTAGACAAGCAGAGAGAGAAAAGCTGTGTTTTCAAACTTCAAAGTGCATTTTGCCAATTGTGAAACTTACTGAAGGCAGTCACTAGGAAGTGTCCCATGGTGGATTTGCATTCAGTCTGAGGGGCAGCTGGGGACACTGAGCGGTGCCAAGCGCTGGCTCCACCTGAACTGGGTGGGCTGGAGGAGCTGAGTCTCCCTGCCAGTCTCCTTTTGTTTGCAGAGTGGTGCTTTACACAGAGCCCTAGTGTAGACAATGTGTAAACTGTTGGGAAAGAAGAAAATGATTTTGGGTTGAGCGCTTTGACTGAACTTTGTCCTTTTCTCAAGCAAAAGAAAATATTATTTCACCCTTTAAAGAGCCACACATAATAAGAGGCAAAATGTCAAGACCAATGTTGATATAAACCCCCAAGGAAAACAAACATCTATGTGGCTTCTCCAAAAGGTCTCACTTCCTCACCCCTCTCCCCTAGTTTAAACAGATTTAGTAACTGAGGAGGAAGGGGGGAAGGAGGGAGGGCTTCTCCCCTGGTTGCTGCTGAAGGTCTTCTGCATAGACCTGATTCTGTGGCATCCTTAGCATAAGGTGTCCAGTCTTGCATGCATCACTTGGCAGGATGCAGGCCTTGGGGTGGGAAAATCTCCTCTCCTGAGGAAAGCTGGATAGACAAAGTAGAGAGGGAAACATGAAATGGGACAAAGCTACAGATCTGTGTTACCACACAGGGTCACGCAGACTTTGCCACAGAAAGTGTCCTGTGGTGCTCAGGAGGACAAGTGCATCAGTGCTGCAAGGAGGCCTTGCCTGTTGTGAGAGCTTCGCCTCGTCCGAGCAGATGGGTGCACTGAAATCAGCAGACTATTACCTGTTGGACTCTGCTGGCCTTTTCACAGAGTTATGTGGAGTTAGAGCTATTGGCAACTAGCACTGAGGAATTAAAATGTGCTTATGTGTAGAGTCACCCTTGTCTTGCATCATTTTTACCACAGTGGAGTCAGCAGCAACTTGAAGGCTGTGCTGTGTTTACAGAGCCAGTTGCCCACCTCACAGAGTCACAGTTCCTGCTGGCCTTATCTTTCCCCTTGAGCTCTGCACTCCTCAGCATGCTGATGCTGCAAAGGAACTAGTTTTAAATTACTTTGTTCCATTGCTGAGGGCAGGTTCAAGCTGTTCCAAAGCTATTCAGCCATTAGCCTGAAATATGAAATTCCCAATGACAATGCTGTTACCAGAAAGCAGAGACACAGTAATTCCCACCCACAGCAGCAATAACTGTCACATGGTGCCACACAAAGTACAGAAATTAATAATTAAAAGCCTCAAACAGGCTTTAGAAGAGCTGTGTTATTATGTGCATCAGAAACAGGATAAATCACAAGCAATTCAGAAGTATATTCCCAGGTTCACTCATAACCATCATGGTATTTGGAGTCCCTTTGGGAGCAATAAACGACAGAGAGTCCATATTATAAAAATAAACATGAACTTAAGTGGCAAGGATTCATTTAAACCAAAAGGGAAAAGACTTTACTACTTCCACTATCAGTTTAACATAAGTAGAGCAAGTTCCACCTCAGAGCATATGCCCAGTGCTAGGAGGAGTCAACAATGGAGGGAGATAGTTGGCAATGTCTGCTTCTTCTTGAAGCTGTTTGTCCCAATAACAGCTACAGGTTTTCTAACTAAATTATGCAAAATATGAGCCCTCAAAGTGCTGTTCCAAAGTGAAAATAAAAGGCAAAATGCAGCTGTTTGTGATCCCACCATGCTTTTACTCAGCCTTTTCCTCAATGAGTTACTATGATCCCCTTTATACGTAATATTGAGGTTGTATCATAGGTGTCACAGGATTTGGTATTGCCTTTAGAGGCTCAGATCCAGGAGCCGTGGGGCTCTGTGGAACTCCCAGTGCTTGCTTTAAAATGTGAGATTCTAGTCCTTGTGCTCACACCTGAGAGCTGACAGCACCACTTGTGGTACTTGAAAGCAGGAGGAAAACTCAACCATTATTTACTGTTCTCAGTGATTTTAAGCCATCTGAATGGACTTTAAAAATTTGGGGTTTGGAAGCTCTTTTTTTTGGAATAAGGATTTGAACGTTTTGCCTCCAAATGCTTGTTCAAGTTTAAATGACAGGAGGCCTTTCCAGTCTGACATTCCTTCGTCCTTCTTTTGCAAAAACAAACTTAGAATGTGCTGCAGCACAGACCAGCAAAATAACAATAATCAAGCAACACCACAAGCGCAAATGTGAAACACTGATCAGGTCATGCTGGGAGGGGATCACAGCTTGACTTGGTGATCAGGTTCTTAGCAGAATGGAGAAGGGATTCAAAAGAGCACTGAGACAGGGTGTCAGCACTGTGAGGACAGACCTGCACTGTATCCATGAGCAGCACCTCGAAGTTTGAACGAACAAATCTTGCCCTGCAAACTCCTTCATGACTTCAGCCCATCCCATGCAGCAGGAATTTTGCCTGGGATAGGGCTATCAGGTTTGGCACTCTTTGCTGTTTGTGCCCACAAACGCTACCTTTTCTCAGATCTTAACTGCATCTTTGCTCTGATGTTGGCTCCTCCTTACAGGCTCCATTTCAATTAACTCCCCAGGTAAATGCAATTCTGATGTGTGGTCTCACGGTGGGTTATTGAACTGGCTCCAAAACCCTTTTCACCAAGCACTTTCTACTGGGTTATCGTACCCTGTAATTCACTTCACACTTCAGATGTAAAAACCCCGCGGGGGAAAGATACACAAGCACTTGTCTTTCGCTTGATAGCAGGGTTTTTTCTAATCTCTTGAAGAACAAACATTAAAATTACTCCTGATGGAAGACAGAACATGTCTGGTATGTGCAGCACAGCTCTGCAGCTACGTGCAATCTGCTGTAATATCAGTAGATGGAGCTAGGTGAGAAAAGAAGGATTTGAGAGGCAGTGTTCCTCCCACGGCGCAGGTTTAGCTCTTGATTTGACCTGATTACGAAAAAAATCTCTCATTTGGTTCCTGATTCTTTGAAAGCAATACAGGGAATAGTTCTGTGTAGCTCTGCCAACAGGATACCCAGTGGGAAACAGTGACTGCTGGAAAAGCAAGGACTTGGAGGCAGTTTAGCCTGAGGGACAAAGTGTTACAGGGGAAGGGAAAGAGGATAGTTGTATTATTTTTCTGGGAAGTGAGAGATGAGAAGAGTAATCTGTGAGGGTGGCAACAGGGTTTTGAGCACTGAAATATTCTTTCCTCTCTAGTGATATCTGGAAAGTTACTTAGATGAGTATTAGTTATCCTCAGCGTCTCAAAGGATGCACTCTGGATGTGTCAAGTCTGGGAAGCAAATTCAGAGAGTAGCTGCAGCATCCATGCAGACACATCTCTGCACATTTGCAAGTTCTCTTCAGTGTCTTATGGTGAAAAGTGACAAAGAAAAAGCAAGATATAATTTAGTGTGGTTCTTCTTCTGGTTTGGCATTGGGTTTATTTTCAGCACGTGAAATTAAAAACTTCACCAGGAAATACTTTACATGTAAAGAATAAAGAAGGAAAAATTGCTTACCATTATTCCAGGCTTCATTTGCTACTCCATGTCACCCCCCCGGAGACTGCACTGAGTGTGGTGAGGCCAGCATCACTCTGAGGACAGAGGTTGGCAGGGTTGTCTGAACTCTCACAACATACACTTTTACACCTTTAATGTATAACCAAAGGTACCAACAAATCTAAAACAGAGGAATCAGATGTTTTAATGAGTCCTTTGGTTGTCTGCGCTCTTGGGGGGAAGAGGAGTGTGGCAGCAGGGAGATGCATACCTGCTCACCCTTCCTGAAGTCCCTGGGAAGGGCCAAGGCCTCTGGGTGGATGCCTGGGAAGGATTGCCTGTTCCTGACACCTCTCAGTGCTTCTCTTCTTGTTGAGATCATGCGAAGACAGAAACGAGTAAGATCTTTGCATGCAAAGAAGTAAAATTTCTGAAGATATTCTATTTCTCTAGCAGTATTCAAAAGGCAAATAAACAGTGTAGAGGTGGGAGGTAAAAAGTCCCCTGTAACCCCAGCCTTTCGTACAGTCTGTTGCTGCAAAGAAATTACGCCTGTAGTGCTCAGATGTAAGCCAGTCAATGCAACTGGCAAACAAACCCATCCTTTACGCTTGTAATTACCCAAATGTTCCACACTTAGCATATAAATATTAAATCCTCATAAATAATGTTGTCAGGTCTATTTGATTTCAACTGTATTGTATTGTTGTTAAATGAAACAAACACTACATTTAAATTTATTCCACTTGCAGTTCCATTGTTCAGCTTTATTTTGATTTCTTTTAAAAGACAAAGAGAAAAGCACATCCATCCTATACAGCAGGCTGCAGCCAAAATAAATGCACATCAAATAAGTTTATTTAAACAGACATGCTCATAAAATGTTAACAAGACACCAAATAATTACAGGAAAAGGCTAAAGTCCAACTCTGTATGGAGCCCAGAGGTCTGAGTTGTATTTAAGACAGAGATCAAATAAAATATGCATTGACAGTATAACACCAAATCTTCTATCATCAGTGACGCATCCATTTTTTCAAGGCAAATAAACTTTAATGTGCTAGTGGGTTTGTATCCAAATCACATAAAATGTTCTGCCATAGAACATGTAGAGTAGGCTAAAATGGGGTTTACAGTTCAAAATATTATCCTATTACTAAATTTTTTATTCTTCCCACTTCCATTTTGAAGCAGGGGCTAAGCTGCTCGTTGGTGCTTTAAATTGTTTCCACTGCAGAGAAAAACACATCCTCGTTATCTCCAAACTAAAACCAGATATCTGTATTTACTTAAAGTAGCCTCCAGGTTATGCTGATTGCTTTAGGTCCCACATGGGAGCTTCTTAGCAGGTAGCTGAGGGATAATTTGCTCTCTTGAGTTACCTCTGAAGGTCTCTGTCACACTGAACGCCATCTCCAGTACCAGCAGAGAGAGGACTGAGGTCTTGAGGAGTGGGTTCCTATGGGATTTAGGCTGCCAGTGCCACCTCTCATCCCTGTACATTAGCAGTGCTGGTTATCAGTGCCAGCTCATTCTGCTCTTTCCCTATGTGAAGGGCACCCAAACATCAGCTTGGTGTAAGCTTAAGGGCCAAAGAACTTCTTTGTGTGTGGTCTCATGGTTCTAAATAAGTGGTTATTCTCTCTTTATTTCCATTTCTTACTTATGGAAAGGATAAAACACACTTCCCTCAGTAGTCTGCTTCGGAGATCTTCTCCTGTGCTCTGTCAGATGCAGGTACCATACCAATCCAGTGCCCTTATCTGGTACACAAAGAAGAGGGCTCTGTCATCTCCCTGCTCACAGATGTGCACGGATGTGAGGTGCCCAAGGCTGGATCAGAGAGTGAAGGGCCCCTCTAAAGCCAGGAGGGCTCTGGCTTGTGCAGGCAATGACTGCCCCCAAGTGCAGGTGTCACGGTCGGGTATGGTTCCGGGGTAGGGCGCGTCAGTCTCCTCTCAGTCTGCACTGAATCCACATGGGATGCTAGGTGGAGAGGAGTTTGACTCTTCCCTGGGTACAGGCTCATCCCGAGCAATGCATTACCTCAGAGGTTAAGAAAATTCTTCTGGCTGCAAAGAAAAACTTACAAACCTGATCAGAAGATACACTCTGCTTCAGTGACTAAGAATAAAAACTAAGGGTTTAAGATCCTGTGTTTCTATACTACTCTGATGATGATTTAAAACTGTGTGCTAGTTTGAAGCTAGCTAGCATGTTTTGGTGAGAAGAACTAGATGATAGGCTGAGAAATGAAAACAATGGTGAGGTCTACTTCGTTCACAGTCTTGATGAGATGTGTAAGGAAGAAAACCAAAACAAAAGATAAGGTCACTTCTGCTCTGCACTTCGTGCTGGGCTGTCCTCTTCTCTTTGCCTGCTGGGGAGAAGCTGAGGCTGCTGGCTGGACTCCATCTTGCTTTCTAACCTCACCCTCCTTTTGCTTGGCTGCTTCACCTTGCTTTTTAATCCCTCTGGCCAAACCTCCCTTCTTCCTTGGGATTGGGGTAAGGTTGACAGGGGTAGGGGAAGGTGAAGGTGGTNCCCAAACCATCACAAACTGAATTATGGATTTTGAACACTTTGGGGTAGTGGCACTGAAATGAGCTGCCTATCGTTGATTAGTTTATTATTATTACCATTTAAAGGACGGACGCTAGCGTTCCTGTCTCCACCTGCTGGAGACCTTGGCTGCGTCCTGCTGCAGAAATTCGATTCCCGTTTGAATGTTCATTCCAAATCACGAGCCGGCAGATACTGTTTGGGCTCAGGAGTGCCTGTAAATATTCGAGGTGTATCGAGGTTGTAGGCTGGTGGCCAGAATATATATGTTGGCAGATGCTCCATTGGAAAGATTTCACTGTAGTGAGACCAAGGCTGAAATTTTAATTCTTATTTTTTTAAAAGATGCCTATATGATTCTATATCATTTTAGAATACATATATAAGCTTTACATTGTTTTCCCTGGGCACTGGCAGGATTAGAACAGCAGTTTCAGAGGTGAAAGGCCTGTAATTAATACAGCATGCCAATCAAATCCTGTCGGTGAAACACATTTCATTAATATTTGGGTTTTTTTACTGTTAAGCCATGTTATAAACATTTTTAGCAGTTCACATCTGTCTCTCATAGAACAATTGTAATTTAAATTAAAATGCTATTTTTTTTCCCCCAAGATAATTATATTGTAGAAGCAAACTCTCTTTCTGGTGGACATGTGATGTTTTCAGCTCTATATCTCAGAGTGCTCAAAACTCTGTTTCACCACCAGTAAAATCTGCTTTGTGCATCTTTCACCTGCCAAAAGGAAAAACAGTTGTCCTGACAATTCCTCGTACCTACCTCTCCCCAGACTTTTCAGTGTGTATATTCAAGCAGTTCTAGCCCATCTTTGTCCTGCCATCCTCTGTCTCTTCACTCAGAGCCCAGAACTCCCCACGTCCTGGCGATAGTGACATTGTCCCTTCTTTTCGGGGTCCTGAGGTCACCGCATCTGCCCTCAGGTGATGGATCCAGAGATACAGATCCAGAGATCCTGATCCAGAGATGTCTGACATTAACAGCAGTTGCTCAGTAAGCAGCGGCTCCTCTGGCAACAGAGGTGCTTTAGGATTTCACAACAAAAAGGTCAACGCTGTGTAGCATTTCTCCATCTTCTTTGGCAAATTGAGCTTGAAAATGAAAAGTCTTACAGGATTCACAACTGTTTGTTTCCAGTTTAACGGCAGCGTTTTAATATCTTATCAATAATTGATATTAAATGCCTCTCATTAATACCTGATTCTACTATTATTGTTTACTATATCGCACTTTTTCTCAACGTCTTGATTGCAACTTCCTCTTCCCTCACAAAGGCAAGAAAAAGAATCTCTTGCATTAAAAGTGTCAGAAACACGATTTTCAGAATCCTGCATGCTGCTGAGAGATCGAAATCAGCTGATTGAGGTTCTGTCCATTCCGTGTGTTCTACTGTGAAATTTCGCGGTGTGATAAAGGGAGTCTAAATGTGTATGACCCCTAATCCTATCACTTCACCAACTTTCATAGCAGAGGAAAACAGGACGTAAGAGCCCCTTTAATGTGCTGTATTGGCCTCCGGAGTAATCTTATAACCTGTCATATAAAAAAAAACCGGTATAACAACACATCAACATACTCGGTCTTCCCCCCACATTTATGAGCAATGGGTTTATTCCTTGACACTAGTAAAAATTAAGACCCGGGTGCTCGTGTGCTCTTGGTATTTAAGAATCTGAACCTCGGTGTCTGACCCAGCCGGTGAGGGGCTGAGCCAGGTGCCCAGCCCTCTGGGACCGAGGGGGTCCGGTACCGGGGCCGCCCTGGGTATCCTGAGGCTGGAAGCGTGTCGGAGCCATCGCTGAGCAAACTCGCTGATCACGGACAGACAGCAGGGGAAGGCGGCTCTTTCTTGCCTTTTCCTCCTTTTTTTCTTTCCCTGTGGGGTCCTCCGCGCAGCTCCGGGCCTGGCTGAAGCGCCGTGGGTTCTCGAGAGTGGCTTGGGGAGGTGCCGGCCTCGCCTGCAGCTATTAGAGCCCAAGGAGCAATCTCTACTCAAGCTATTGCAGCCCACATTAGAAATGTAAATGTATTTATCTATTAGTTTATATGACAGACTTCTGGGGAGTGTGTGGGAAGTTTTTTTGTTTAGTGGGGGATTTTTTGTTTGTTTTATTGTTGTTTGGGGTTTGTTGGTTGGTTTGGGCTTGTTTAGCTTTTTTTATATCGGGCTTAAACAATGCTGCGAGTCGAACAAGATTTTTAACTCTCTCTGTGTGTGGAAAAGTGGCTGAAAAATCAGAATTTATGCCGTGAAATCCGCTGCTTCAGGAGGTGGGGGTGTGGGGATGGCAAACTATCGCCCAAGCATTCAGGTGACAGAGGCTCCAGCAACCGAATGCCTTGCCGTCTGCAGGGAGCCCATTGAAAACCAGACTTTGAAGTTCTGCATCCACTGTTTCAGTTATTTGCTTTATAGTCCCTCTTCACCTGGGTTAAAAGGGTGCTCCAAATCTGTGCTAAACGTGTCTCTTTCCGTACACGTTTGTCGGATAACCAGACCGTCCTTCGGAAGCACCCTTACCCGTGTGTTGTGCAAATATTAAACTCCAGAAATAACCAGGAAATTCCTACGGGAGGAGCAAACCCAAGGCTGGGGCTGAAAGTGGCGAACCAGTCCCGTCAGTGCCAGAGCACTCTTCCCCATTTCCCACCCGCGGAGCCTCAAGACACCGAAATGTGGATAGAGGGAAAATCAGGCACGGCAGTCTCGGCCAAAATGATGCAGATCCCTTGTTCTGACCCAATATAAAAATGCTGAAATAATTAGAGGAGCAAATCAGTAGTGCGGGGAGGAGTGTCAAACAGGCTCATCTGTCATTGTCTAAACGAGGGTGAAAGTGTTTATTGTTCGTGATAACCTTTGAGCCCCAGGATCAGAGGATTTCTTTTAGGATTTCTTTTAAGAAACCACCTTTAGAGGGGATTCCTCTTCAGTCCGGTGCCGCAGCTGAGTTTCTACCAACTTAACGTTCCGAGATAACGAGAAATAAAAAGCTTTGTGCTTATTGACACTGGGAGAAAAAAATAATGGTGTTGTTGCGAGCCTGCCGTTGTCCAGAGCTGGACAAGGGGTATGGGGAGTGCGGGCAGAGCGGGCGGAGTACGAGGCACAGCGAAGATAGCCCCGGTGCTAGGCGGCCAGAATCCCCACGTCCCGGAGACCTCCGAGGGCTGCTCTGGACTCGCCTTTGCCAGCACCCGGCATGTCAGACGTGCAGTGGAGAGAAACGACAAGAAAATGCTGCCAGAAGAGCTTCGCGCGCATCTCCAGAACGATCAGTTGGCATCAGGTGAGAACGTATCATGCTGCGGGATTACATCACGCCACCGCTCTGAGTGACGAGCTGCCAGGCCAGTGTGTGCTGGACGCTGGGGAGCAGCAGCCTGTGAGCAAGATGGATCCGAAGGTCTGCAGTGTCGGGGGCTCTCGGCGGGTCCTGCCTTCGAGTGTCCTCCGGCTTTGCTGAGCGCTCCTTCTCGGCACGGAAAACGCTTCCGCGTTTGGATTCCTTCTTGTACTGAGGGTGCTCGGAGTCCCAACGCAAATATTTCCACCCCTGCATTCCTCAATGACAGTGCAATAATCACTAATACAAACCAGAGAGGAGCGTTCCGCTCTTCGAGGAGTGCTGGGACGGGCCAGGCTGCAGCACTATTTATTTGCGCCGTTCTGCTATTTCCCCATTTTCGCTGATCGGTTTTGTTTGCAAAGGCGTTTCAGAGCCACAGTGGCAAAGCCCAATCAGATAATGGGACACGATTACCCATCGACTGCATTTTCCGCCAAACTATTAATTTCTTTACGTAAAAAGCGATGCCGTCTCGCAGGCAAAGCCTTCTCCTCTGTCCCTCCAGACTGTTTTTCATTTCTCCCTTCGAGAAGTACAGAGCAGAGTAGCCACGCAGGGGGAAGGGGCTCGGTCCATCCCAGCACAGCACTGGGGATGCGTCCCGGGTTCCCGGGAGTTGCAGAACCGACCCCCCCGACGAGAGGGTTCCGCGCCGCGTCTCCCCACCCGCTGGGTCCCTCGAGAGCGGGCAGTTGCCCACGCTGTGCCCCGGCCTCCTGCCCAGGAACAGGAGCCGGGCTCTAGCGGGAGGGAGGGGACGCGCCAGACACCGGGTGAAGGCAACGTCTCGGTCCTCGGGGTAGGACGGTGCAGCCGGAGACTGCGGGCAGTGCTGCGCGAGCGCATGAAGGGCCAGATCGGTAGCGGTCTGCGTGTCCCCGGGGCAAGGCCGCAGCCCTACCTGGCCCGTGCACCGGCCCCACGAGTGGCTCGAGGCGGTCGTAGACGATGTGAAAGGGAACAAGCATTCCTCGCTGGGGGCTTAGAGGGTCGGGCCCCGGGTCCCGGCGGAGAGCGGCCGAGGCGGCTCTGAGAGTGCCAGATGAGCGGAGCCATGGTTAGCGTTAGCCGGTGGAGCCGGTTTCAGTGCGGCCCGCTGCCTTCCTGCCCCCGCTCTGCCAGTCCTGGTGCTGTGGGGAAGACAGGAGAGCGGCTCAGAGCGCCGGTGGTTCGCGCTGCTGTCTGCACGGCGAAGGGAAACGTTAGTCGTTACCTGGAGGCTACACGACCCCAGGAGGAAACGATTTCTCGTTGTTGTTATTTCGGGATATTTTGGTCCTGAAAATCGAGTTTTATTTAGATTCCTCGATTAAAGGTACAGAAACGATGCCGCGGCACCGGAAAAGCAGAGGAGCGGCCAACTCCCCCCCCTTCCCAGGACCGGGCCCCTCCGACGGGAGCTCGCTCCCCGCCCGTCCCCTCTGCCCTCGGCAGCCAAAACGGGAACTCCCGCGGACGCGCTCGGCACGGGCAGACCGCTCGCACCGGGAGCCGCGGCTGCAGCTCGGGGGGCAGCGGGACCCGCGGGTGCCGGGATCCACCGGGCAGCTCAATGCGGCCGTCCTACCGGAGGAGCGGGTTCCCGGCGCCGCCCCACAGCACCGCCCGCCCGGCAGGAGTGCTTGCGCCTAGCGCTCGCCGTGCCCGTGGGGCCGTGCCGTGCTGGACCGCTACTGCCAGTCGCTCCTGCCCTAGCCGCCCCACGCTCCTGCCAGTTCGCGGGAGAAAAAGTGGAAGGTTTGGCGTTGCCTCGTGCCTTCCCGTTCCGCCGACGCGCCGCCCCGTTCACGCCTGTGAAGGTGAGGCGGCTGCCTACAGCCAGTCCCTCCAGGAATGTGTCCCGTCGGCGGGGACAGTCCTCGGAATAGGCATTGCTGGGCCGGGTTTTTTTGGAGCCCCTGGCATCTCCCGTGCCCTCGGGGCACCTGCCGTGTCGCAGAGCGGGGAGGGCCGCCGACATAGCCACGGCCTCTGCTGTGCTGGTCCAGCCCGCTCTCTGGGAGAGACGGAGCCCCTCCAGCACCGCCGGGGACTGCGGATCGCCGGGGCTGCAACGAAGGCCTCCAAGGGCCCTAGTGGCAACACCGCTTCTCCCGCTGCCGGTCGGCGGGCCATTGCGGCGGTCCCTTAGATGAAAGGCTGTGCTCGCAGGATCACTCCGCGCCGGCAGGTCCCGGCCCCCCCAGACCAACACTCCCCCCCACACCCCCCCGCGGGTGCACATGTCAGAGTTCACAGACCTGGCTGCTGCCTTTACAACACTGAGCTGTAAAAGAGCGGATATTAAACCCGTATAATGGATCCAACTCCAAGGAGAGGTTAAATTTCCCAGTGAAACGAAGGTATTTGCCCTGAACTGGGAAAAGACCCCCCCAGCCCCCGGGGCTGGGAAACCCACGGAGCCGTCAGAGCCTGGCGGTAAACTCTGCCCCCAGCCCTGCACCTGGCACCGCCGCCTCAGGGACACATGTGCGACCCACGCCGCTGCCAGCCGGGCCTCGGCCTGCTCCGGCCGCCCCGTCGAGTCCCTTCCCGCACGGGGACGGCGAGCCGGGGTGGTGGTGGGAGGCGAGCGGGTCGGAAACGAGAGCGCTTCGGCTCGGTTTGAACTGAATCCGGAGCCAAGAAACCTCTCTGGCACTCTCTCACGGCGGCTGCTGCTGAGCCGGGCCATGAGGCTCAGAGCGTACCATGGCAGCCGCTCCTATTCTTGGACAAGGCGGAGGATGCTGATGCTGCGCCGGTTACACGGGCCGTGCCCATAAGTGGGTCGGGGCAGCCCGATGCAACAGGGCCGGAGGGGCTGGAGGTGCGTCGGACAGCCGGAGACGGGGCTCCCGGTGCTTCTCCGAGACGTGCCCGGCGCCGGGCGAGCCGCTGGCTGCCGAGAAAGGGAGCACAGAGAGGAGTCGCGCCTGTCGTCGCAGCAGGAATCGGGCGGCGGAGCGGCCCCGCTCCGATGTAGCGCGGCCCCATCGGAAACTTGGTGCGGAGGCCCGTTCCGCGGGTCCCTCTGGCGGGGGGTCTGAGACCTCCAGCCCGAGGCCGTCCGTTCAGGTGCTCCGCCGGCGGAGGGGGACGCGGAGCCCCAGCCTGTCTGCCGCGCTGCCCTCAAAAATTCACTTAAGGAAGATGAAGGCGCATGCAAATGTGTGGCGCCTCCGTGCTTGTGCCTTTAATCATGGTAAATTGACTCTAGTTCCTCCAGGCCCCCCGAAAATGCACCCGGCGCGCCCCGCACCACAGCAGAGCTGGAACTCCCAGCGCGCCGCGCACTCGCACCGCACCCGCCGCCTGCCCCGGGGCTTTCTGGCGCTGCTCGGAGTGGCTCCGGCACTCTCTGATCGCGCTTTCTCAGCAGTTTTCCTACTCAAAAGCTGCCGTGAAGGGAACAGCGCGCAGAGATAGCATCAGGCTGCCTATATCAAAGAGACCCTGCTTAATTAAAATACCGGGTCGGTGTTCTTCGCTTTCCACGCGGTGCAGGTTCTGACCGCGGTCTGCTAGTCCACTCCCCCGCGGGATAGCTCGGGGGTTCCCCGGCTTCCCGGGCGGGCGTCGGGCCTTCTGAAGGGCTGCACCGGCGCAGAGCGCGGCGGGCCCGGGACGCAGACTTCTCCGGGTCCAGCCCACACACCGGCCCCGGGCACTGGTCCGACCCCGGCCTAGTCACCTACTTCGTGAGGCTGCCGGGCGAGCGGGGACCCTTCTCGGGGCAGGGCATAGTGGGTCCGGCAGAGAGGTCGGCTTTTGGGGTGCGGCCGCCAGGCGCGGGGATGCTTCGCATGGTTGATGGCGAGAGCGTTTGTTTGCGCCACTGAGCAACAGCCCTATAATTTATTGTTATTGTTATTAGTAACTACACTTTGCAGCTCGCTTACATTTGTCCTTCCGAGGGAGGCAGAACGAGCTGAATCAATCATCACCAAGCGCACCCGGCGGCGGCTTATCCCGGGGCCGCTCTGCCGAGGTTCCCAGTTCAGCGGGGCTGGGCATCGCGGCTGTCCCGCACAATGGCGCGGCCTGGCCTACTGGTCGCCGGGGCAGAGGGCCGTCGGTGGGGATATACCGCCGGCAGGGTCTCCGTCCAAGCCGCGGGATGCAGAGGCGTTCTTAGGAGCGCCCAATACATGGAGAGAGCTCTGCAGATCGCCGGTAGTGAGGCCTCCCGAGGGACGCCGGCGGGTCTCCGCCCCGATGGCTGCATCTACGACAAGCTCCGTCCCTATGCGCTTTGCATCCGGCCCGGTGCTCCCGCTCTCCCCAGGGGTCACCCGCCGCGGGAGGGTTCTGGGTGGTGATGCTTCTTGCGTTGGCCGCTGGCATGAAAGGAAGACTGGGTCTCTGAAAACAGCAAGGTGCGGAGTCCAGCTGTGCGTGGAGAAAAACATGGCAAAGTGAACAAGGCCTCCCGTGGATGTCCCGCGGGCTCCCACCTCTCAGCGCCATCAGGGTTCCGCAAACAGAATCGCGGAGGCGGGAGCCCGGTCCGCCCCGTCTAGGGGTGGGCAGCGCCGCCAACTCCCTGCAGGGCAGCACCCGGACCGGCTGGTCCTGTGAGAGCTGATCGCCCCGGCTGACCCCAGCCTCGCTCCCGGCCCGGCCCGGCCCCTCCGGGCCCTCCGAGCCCCGGCCGTGCCGCCACACGCCGGCAGGGGGCAGACTGTGCCCGGGCCCCGCTGCACCGGGCAGCTGGGTCGGGGTCAGCGGGGCCGGACCGGGCCCTGTGCCCTAACCGCTTCCCCTGGCCGGGGCGCAGTCCCGCACTCGCGGATTCGACAGCGCACCCCCGGGGTTAAATGCTTCGCACCGGCGCAGCAAACGCCGTAGCCTGCGGGACACCCTGAGCGGTGCAGGCATGGCGCCCTGAGCAGCACCCACCGCAAACAGGGCAGGTCGGTACGGCAGGGAGTCCGCGCTGTTCCCGCACACAGGGAGTTGGGAATGGGCATGCACGGGCAGAAGCGAGGCCGCACACACCTGCAGGCAGCTGGAACACCCCGACACGGTGCGCCGGGGCCGATATCCCCAAGCAGGGGAAGCGGGAGTTCGCTGTGGAGCAGCCCGGGGCCCCGCGCCGTCCCGAGCAGTCACACGTGGGGACACGCATCAAGGCGGTGCTGTCACGCACGTGCCTGCAGATCCACGGAGGAGTCACGCACACGTTTGCAGATCTACGAGGACGGGGGGGTGTCCCTCCGCCGATACCCCGCAGCGCTCCCCACAGCCCCTGACACATGCAAGCGTGTGCGGCGGGCAGCACAGAGGAACGAGGAAAAGGGACCGGGCGGTTCGCCCTGCGGGTTCGTGTGAGCCCCGAGACGGCAGTCGCGGAGCCTCCCCGGGCGGGTTCAGCCTCCGGTTACAGATCCCAGTGCTTCACTCTTCCCTTCTTGTGCAGGAAATGCAGAATTGTGAGCGGCTGCATTTCTTGTTCGACTCTCAAAATTTAAACAAAACACCTCAAAACAAAAAAGATTTGCCTTGCAAATAAATAAAGAATTAGACCCAAGCCACGGGGAGGTGGGGTTGCGTTAGGCTTGGTTTGGTTTTATTTCTGTGATGGTTTTGCGCGTGGGTGTTTTAATTGTATTTTGTTTTTCGTTAAAAGCACTATATAAACCGACTCTAACACCTCATCGAATTGTTCTCGGGGTAAGAGACAGGGATAACAATTATCCGGTGCAGCGTTCGTACACACACGGAAAGAAACAACAAATCGTTGGTGTGATATTTGTGAGTAAAAGCCCACGAACAAAGATGAAATTATTGCTGCGAGTGTGAGTTTGGGAAGGTTGCTGCTCCGCTCTCAACTGTCCCGCCGCACACGGTTCCTTTTTTATCATTATTGTTTTTTCTTTTCTCTTTTTTTTTTTTAAACCGAGAAAATACGAGAACTACCGCGTAAAGAGGAGCTCTAATTTTCCTCGCAATTATAGAAAATAATTTGATGGAAGCCCCG
>WAAF01018158.1:320961-399187 GCA_013400475.1 Tricholaema leucomelas | reverse complement strand
AGAGGTGGGAGAGCCTGTGTGAAGACATAGGCCAAACTGGGGGTCAAAGCCTTGCAGCCCGGTTTCGATGGCTTTGTTCAAAGGAAGCACACGGGGCCGACCTCGAGGTGATATTGCTTTCCTGGCTCGGATGGGGGGAGGTTGTAGATGTTGACAATTGGCAGCTGCTGGGGGTCCTGTGTCCGAAATGAAAAGAGAGTCTGATGCCAGCGTCCGTCCTTGATCTGTGCAGCCAGGGGCGAGAGAGAAAAAGGTGTTTAACAGAGTGAATCCTGCTGGAGAGGAGCATGCTTCATAGGGGGTGTGCTGGAAAGGCCCTGTGTGAGGCAAGAGGGTGCCTTTGGGCTGGGCAGGTCTGCAGTGAGGCTTAGAAGGCATTTTGGGGAACCCTTTATAAAGATCAGATTGATGGAAATTGGGTTTGAAATGGCACCACCGAATACAAGCTCCTGAAGCAGTGAGCCAGACTGGACACTGGGCTGCCAGCTGAGCAGGGCATTGGGCTGAGTCTTTGGGTGACAGTTCCCCCTTCTGCCTTTTATCTGATGCCACAGAACTTTGGGATGTGATTTTTTGCCTTCTATGTGAAGGCCACAGAATTATCATGCATCGGGTTGGAAGGGACTCTCAAAAGTCATCTTGTCCTGCAGTGAGCTGGGACACAGAATCATAGAATCAGACAGATTGGAAGAGACATCCAAGCTCATCCAGTCCAACCTAGCACCCAGCCCTATCCAATCAACCAGATCATGGCACTAAGTGCCTCATCCAGGCTTTTCTTGAACACCTCCAGGGATGGCAACTCCACCACCTCCCTGGGCAGCCCATTCCAATGCCAATCACTCTCTCTGTGAAGAACTTCCTCCTAACATCCAGCCTAGATCTCCCCTGGCACAACTTGAGACTGTGCCCTTGTTCTGTTGATGGTTGCCTGCCAGAAGAGACCAACCCCACCTGGCTACAACCTCCCTTCCAATCCAATTACATCTCCAACTAGATCAGGTTGCTCAGGTTTGCTGCAGTTTGAGCTTGAATGTCTCCAGGGATGAGACCTTCACCATATCTCTGGGCAACCTGTTCTAGTATTTCACCACCCTCATTGTAAATAATTTCCTCTGATGTCCAACCTGAATCTACCCTGCTCCAATTTCAAACCACTGCCCCTTGTCCTGTCCCCATAAGCCCTTCTAAGCAGTCCCTCTTCAGCCTTCACTGAGGTCCCCTTCAGGTACTGAAATGCATCTACTTAATGGGAACTGCTACAGCACCCTGGCCTGGAAAATGAAAGTGGAGAACAGGTAAAGCAGACCCTTCCTTTTTGTAGACTAAGAAGCACAAGGTGTGGCTCCAGCCTTGTTTTGTGCCCTGGGTGGGCTCAGCCTGGCATTTCTCCCCTGTACCTTGCAATCATCAGCTGCCACTTCAGGCCTGAGCTGCCCATCTGCCTCGAACATCTGCCCGTTCCAGGCCTTGAAGCGCAGGGCTTTGTCCGACGGCCTCTCAGCTGAGCCTTCCCGCCAGACAGAGGTGTTGAGGCAGTGGATGGTGATGTGCTGCACCACCTCCGAGCTCAGCAGCCGCAGGAAGTTCATCTGGACTCTGCCGATGTCAAAATCCAGCTGTGAAGGTGATGGAGATGTTAGATGTATCCCCCTGGTGGGGCTGGAGGGAGGGAGCAGCAGGGTTAGCGCAAGCTGTGGCAGCAGAGATGGTCCCTGTGCTTTGCTTAGGCTGAGCATGGCCGCGCATGGATGGCCAGAACAGGATCTGGTGTGAGTATGGGCATAGGGGCCAGGTGCCAAGTCACCTTGGAAAGCTTTCAGGAAGGTACAGCAGGTTTTTTTTCAGAACAAACTGGCAGGTCCTTGAGTAGAAAGAAAATCATGTGAACTCTGCATGTTACACACACCTCTGCAGAGCAGCAGGTCCAGCTCATCTGCAGGTGAACCCAGACATTGCTAGTGGCATTTTTTGGCACCAAGAAAAATCCTGTGCCATGAACTTCACTGGAGACCTGTGTATTTAAGCTGACGTTACTTTTGCAGGTGGCAGAGAACAATGTGCAAGGGTGACCTAAACATAAATCGATTCAACAAAGCATTTGGGAGCAGTGTGTTTGTGAAATTAGGGGCCTCTGTTAAGGTTTTGGGCTAGTTAAACATCTCTGGAAACACTCTGCTTTGTCTTGACAACAGTCAACAAGTCTTGGATGTGCTTTTTAAGTGCACAGGAGCAGTTCTGAATGTTCAGCTACAGCAACTCTGCCTCGAGGAGGAACCTGCTGTGCCACAGCGATCACCATCTGGTGTCCTGGGACAACAAACCCCTGGGTCAATATTTTGTAATAGTAGTATGGGAAATGCTGTGCTGGAGTGGAGCTGTGTGTACCTTGGAGACGGTGATGGGGCTCAGACAGGTCTGCCCTCCGTTGGTGAAGTTACAGATGACCTTTATGGTGTCTGAAGAACAGCCAAGATTTGGGTCAATCCAGTAGGTACCTGAAGAAGTGGAAGATTTGGGGATTAACAAGGACACTTAACCTTTTCTGTGAATGAGAAAAGGAGGGTTTCCCTTTCTACATGGTTTCAAGGAAGGAGGCCTATCAGGGCTGTGTGAAATGGCCCTATGGAGGGAGCAGCCTTTGCACACTGAGGGCTTCCTACCATCGTTCATCTTCTGTTCACAGTTCATGAGGTCTCGACAGATGCGTGCAGGGTTTTCCTTGGTTCCCAGGGGTCTTTTGATGCTCTGAATGAGGTTGCTGAGGTAGTGTAGAGTCTTAAAGATCTCCCCTCCATGGTCCAGCATGAGAAGGTCCGGATGTTGGTAACCCTGGAGAGAAAAGGAGGCAGTTAGGCATGCCTTGGGGGACACCAGGTGCTGTAACCACAAGGGTTTCTGCTTCGTCTGTGGAAAAACTTAGGGGGTCAAAGACAAGCTGTGCTGGCTGGGGTCTAGTGAGCTACAGCCCCTGTGCTGTCCTGGACAGGACATCTCTTAACTTCTGGCAAAGTCATAAGGTCTGAACCTTCACAAATGAGTAACTCAGCAGAAGTGTATCCTTTAAATGGATCTCTGCTTGCACAGACCCCAGACACTCCATGATAACTGCAACAAGCCAGAGCAGTTAACACACAAAGGTGGTAGAAGCTTGAAGCACGCAGAAAGAGCAAGCAGCACTGTGACCATTCCCAGCCTCCAGCCCCAGCAGAGACCAGTGAGTCCAGAAGTACCCTCCTGCCCTCCTACCTCTGTTTTGAGCGCGATGTTCGAGTTGATGAGCGTCTGGAAAGCTGCCCCAAAGCCATCTTGTTGCTAGTGTGGGGTGAAAAAGACATGAACTGAGATTGTGAGAAGCTGAACGTGCCCTGATGCCAGCAAATGCTTCTGGGTCTAGGGCTGTGATTCAAGCACTGCTCTGCTAACACAGCGTCTCTTGCTGGACCTGAGCGTGTGTCTTCAGGATCCCAGCAGCTCTTTCTGGATGTCCCATCAGCACCTTGGCTCTGCATGACTTATTCTCATCATTAACAAGCACACAGAAAATGACAACTTACAAAGGAGGCTGCAATTCCCGGTGCTCCCTGGAAAGCAAAGCAAAACAAGGGGCGTTAGTTAGCCGGGGGGATGGGCAGTCACTACTGCAGAGAGACTCAGTCAAGGCCTTTTGAAATGCTCCTTCCCCTGCAGCTCCTCAGTGCAGATGAGGGAGAGGCAACAATGCTGTCTCTATAGAATACTGGGAGGTGGTTTGGGCTCAAGCACAAGAAACGCTGCTCTATTCACACACCCACTTTTGCATACGAAGAAGGGGACTAAGCTGTAATTTCCCGTGAGTGGAGAGTCCCTCTGGAGGGTATCACAGCAATCATTTTGGCTCGTTTCAATAATGGCTTTGAACTCTTTCCACATATACATACCGGAGGGCCAGGGTGTCCTCGTGGGCCTGGAGGACCCTAAGGACAGAGTGGCATCAGTTAGTGAAAGAGTTTACATTTCTGCTTCTCATGGTTGTCAGCAGCATGAATCTGTTCCTTACTGAAATCCTCCACATTTTGGACATCTTGCAGCATCTGCTCTCCCACACCCTTCAGGAAATAGGAGGTGGCCCCAGTTTGTCCATCTCCTAACTCTGGGTGCATTGGTCTGCGTTTGGTCCATTCCCTACTGCATCCTCTGTTCCCAGCTTTAGCTCCTTAGCTATCATGAATGCCACAACCCCGAGTACTTGGCACATTCCCTGCATGCACAATTACCCACTCTGCAGCTTTACATTTGCTACAAGCAGCTGTTTTATTGAAATACAAGATATTGGTCAGAAAAAGTGGCTTCAGACACTTACCCTTGGACCTTGCAGACCCTGCAGGAAAAAAAAAAACAACACAACAAACACAAAAGGAAGAAGCTGTCAGAAGATGTTTGTTAATAACCCCCAAACCTCTCTCTATAGCTGAGTGCTGTTCCCAAGCTGCCTGCACAAGGGCTGGGTGCTCTGATGGAAAGAAGAGTGAAAAAAGGGCCCCAGCAGTGTCTGCCAACAGCAGCCAGGGTTGTGGCAAAGGATGCTGATGGCTTTGCCACCAGCAAATGCTTGCTCTGGGGTGCAGATCCTCATCAGCCTGCTGTCCTCTTCTGTGCCCATGTGGGTGGGAAGTGGTGAGCAAGAAGAGCCAGAGGCAGCACCCTGGCTTGTTAGAAATGTGCACTGGGATTTTTGCTGTTCAGTGTAGTCCTTCACATTCCCTCTGTGGTGACAAAACCAAGGAGCTATGAGAAGGTGTAAAAGTGCATCAGAGTTCCTGTAAGGAGCCCAGAGGAGGAGCAGAAGGTGAGGATGTGCTCTGGCACATTCACTCCACTATTCTGGGGGCTGCACCCAGGCAACACTGCTGCTCAGACAGGTCCTGTGCCCCTGGCCTGGGCAGTGTGTGGCCTTTTGAGCTGCCATTCACTGTGGTTTGCTTCTGGAGATGCCATGGGTCATAGCTAACATGGTAACCTGTCAGCTTTTGCTGTGTCATTGGGTTAAGAATTGTTGACAGCAAAGTGGGTGCATGGATGCACATCTGGATGTGCATGCACATGGACAGATGTGTATTGCCCTTGTGGTAGCCTGATGTCACCACACTGAGCTGAAGCACACACAGGTGCAGTGGAGCCCAGCATGACTTTGGGCTGCTCAGAGGGACCCTCCCAATGTCAGGAGACACCCAGGGCTGTGCACCAACACTTACCATTTCTCCACGGCTGCCTTTGTCTCCCTTGGGCCCCTGGGAAAGCAGACAAGGCTGTGTCAGTGACTGTTAGCAAGCTGCACTGCCTTTGGACACAGGCATGGAGTGACAGGACAAGGGGTAGAGATTTAGATTAGATGTAAGGAAGAGATTCCTTGTTATGAGACAATGGAACAGGCTGCCCAAAGAAGTTATAGATGTCCCCTCCCTGGAAATATTCAAGGCCAGGCAGGATGAGGCTTTGAGCAGCCTAGTGTAGAGGAAGCTGTCCCTGCCCCTAACAAGGGGCTGGAACTACATGGCCCTTAAGATCCCTTCCAACCCAAACCATTCTATGATTCCCTGTGTTGCCACCCAGAAGCTCCTTGCAAGGACCCAATGAAGAAATGAGCTCAGATTGCCATATGAGCCTACCCATCCCAAGGCAAAAAACTAGCCACTACTGGATATTTTGGCAAATCCAACTTCATCTTCCTGCTCCTCATCTCTGCCACTGGCAGTCTCTGTACTGGACCCTGGGCAGGTTCCTGCTCTTGTCTTTGTGAAGCCCCAGCCTGACTTCATTGCCATTGGCATTTGGGGGCAGGCAGGGATTTCCAAACCTTCCTAGAATGGAGCCGGTGCCAGTTTAAAACATTTATCACTTTGGGGGATTTTTTCTCCTGTGGTTTTTTTTTTTTGTGTGTGGTCTCACTCAGGCCAGGTTCTTTGGACAATCTGGCAGCTTGCTTTTGAAAGACTGCAATCAAATTCTTGCCTTCAGCCAGAGCCAATCTCTCCAAACGCTTGCACTTAGTTTACTCCTTACTCTTAAGCTGATGTTGTCCCTGCAACTAGACAAGCAGCCAGAGACTAAACTTTGGCTCCAGTCAAGGTGTTCATCTTAGAGACCATTTTTTCCCCTTGATACAGCAGGACTTGGGATTTACATCTGCTGGTTTCAAGCACCCCAGATCTCAAACATTATGCTCTTCTAAAGGTGCAGGCAGAAAAAGGCAGAGATACTTACCGGGCTTCCCGTGGGACCCGGAATGCCAAGTGGACCAATAATCCCTTCTTTTCCCTAGAGAAGAAAAGCTGTGAGTGACTCATCCTGTGGGAACTGAGGGTGGATTTTCACCATGGCAGGCATTGAATCTCTGCTGCTTTTCAGCAGCATGGTGGTGGCATTTGCTGTAGTTGAAGTAAAATTGGTTCAAAACACAGGTCCAGAGACACAAGGCCTCCACAGTGCGGCTGCCAGGGTGCATGTAGAACCTCAGGTTCCAGAAAGAGAAAGATTTCAGTGTAACTGGAATGGTCTGTGTGGTGGTCAGAACAACATGACTGTTTCTGTGGCAGAAGAGACCCATGTAAAGCATATGTGGCTGCCTACAGATGTGCTTGGGTGACTCAGAGGTGGTGCCACAGGCAGCTGATGAACAGTGCACTGTGGCCCTTAGAGCAAGCACTCTGGAGCCTCGCACAGACAGGGCATGGAGGAAGAACATTCTCCCAAACCAAAGGAACTGGAAAACCACTCACCATGAGACCAGGTGGTCCACGTGGTCCCTGAATGCCCTTGAAACCAAGGTCTCCTGGGGGGCCCTGCAAGCAAAAATGAGATGCCAGATCCCTTCAGCCATGCCCCAAATGTACGCCCTTGCTTACAGCTCTGCTGCAAGGACAGAGGTGCTGCCTTGTGGATGGCAATGGGAAGGTCCAATTTTAGATAAACTCATTTTGCTTGGAAGAGACCTTTAAGATCATTGAGTTCAACTGGTAACCCAGCACTGCCAGGTCACCACTAAAACACATCCCTCAGCACCACATCTACATGGCTTTCAAACCCCACCAGGGATGGGGACTCCACTGTTTCCCTGGGCAGCCTGCTCTAGGGCTTGATAACCATTCTGGGAAAGAAATTGTTCCTCATGTCCAACCTAAACCTCTCCTGGTAGAACTTGAGGCTGTTTCCTTTTACTGCTTTTCACCTGGGAGAAGAGGCATCTCCCCTGGCTCCAACCTCCTTTCAGGAAATTCTGGAGGTTGAGAAGGCCTCCCCTCAGCCACCTTCTCTCCAAACTAAACAACCCTAGTTCCTTCAGTCACTTCTCACAAGACTTCTGCTCTAGACCCTTCAGCAGCTTCAAGGCCCTTCTTCAAACATGCTCCAGCACCTCAATATCCTTCTTGTAGTGAGGGCCCCATTATATTCTGATAAAATAATTCTAAACATCTAAAGATGTCCCTCTTCACTTCAGGGAGGCTGGACAAGGTGACCTTGAAAGATCCTTTCTAATCCAAAGCAGTCTATGAATCTGTGATGAATTTCATTCGAAGGCTTTCAACATTAGGAACAGGAATTAATGTCTCAGGTACAAACTGATGACCAATGCTGGAAACCTGAAAGATGTTTAGGTGAAGAAACCTGCTCCAGAGTTTATAGAGAGCCTTTTTTCCTCTGTCATTCACCCACTTTAGCATGAATAAGCTCCAGCAAAGCACATGTAAGCACACACCCCTTTAGTAAATGAAGAGCCATGAACTAAAGGTAGCTGGAACCATGATGCCATTTCAGTAGCTTCTGCAGAACTGCTAATAGAGTCTGCAGCAAATATTGCATTGTCTGTGCCCAGTAAAGAGCGACTGGAAAGCCGTAAGGCAGCCTCTTACCTTTGGCCCAAACAGGCCCATGGTCCCTGGAAATCCTGCCTCACCAAAGTCCCCCTGCAAGGAACAGCCAAAACAGACACAAAGAACAGTGGTGAGCTCATATTGAGCTTGGTCACTCAAAGACATGGCAGGAGTTCATCAGCCTCGGAGAAAGAGGAGAAAGAAGTATCAAAGGAATTGGAAAGAGGAATTACACAAGCATCAGGCTAGAAGCAGCTCCAGAAGATCTCACAGACCTGTAGATCCCTCAGGTCTCATAGACTAAGCCTTTTTGCATCAGGCTAGAAGCAGATCCAGAAGATCTCACAGACCTTTAGATCACTTAGATCTCATAGACTAAGCCTTTTTGTCCCCGAGATGGGAGATGTACTTGCACTGCTTCTAGCAGATGCTTGTCTAGCTTGGACCACAGTCAGCAGGAGGGCTCTGATCTTGGAGGCTCATGTTGCAAAAAAAAACAGCCTCAAAGCCCGTTAGGATAAGCTCTTCTTGGACTGACCAACCTCTAAAGGGTAACTTCAAACTGCGCTCATTTAAGCTGTCAAAAAAGTGCGTGCTCCTACAGCAACCTCCCCCTCAAGCCCAGGAAAACCATGGATATCCCTGAACGCTTTTCCTAGTCAACCCTGCAGGGTTTTTTGCTCCATTTCATAAGAAAAATAATAATAAACTATTTGGAAGGCCATCAAGCTTAGATTAGCAGATAGCATGCCCACAGATTCCACAGCCCCCAGCGAGCAGGGCGTGCTTGCAGCGAGGGCCCGGTTGCGGCAGCGCTGGGGTGCATATCCTTTGGTATTTCTGGGCAGCTCAGATGTCACAACCTGAAATGACTCCACCTCGAAAACATCCCTGGGTCACAAACCAGACACAGATGATTCATCTGCAGCCTTAGGAAGATCAGAGATGGAAAAGGCTTGTTTGGACTCTCAGCAGGACTATGTGACCCGTGCTGGATTGCACTTTATGGGATGTTTTACAGTGCCCAGTTATAAATGACTCAAGTGCTGGGGTTTCCGCCACCTCTATTGCAAAGCTATTCCAGAGTCAGTCTGGAAACCTCACTGCTAGAGACCTCTTCCTGCCATGACAATAAGAAACTGCTTGGCAAGAGAGGGCTTGGTTGGACTCAGTGGAGCATAAGAAACTTTCCAAGGATACAAATTCATTTAGCTGCCCATTTATGGATCTTGGAAAGGACAACTGCTACTAAGAGAGGCATAAGGTCTTTCCTGTGTTAGAAGAATCAAGCAAGCCTTCTGTCTAGAGGAATCTCAGACAAAAGTAGATGGGCAATCAGAAGGGTTTAAGTGGCATGAAATCATCTCAGCTAAGAGGGCCTGGTCTGTAGCTGTGCATCGCAGCAGGCAATGGCAGCACTGGGCAAAAGAACCTGTCACTTGTGGACATGAGGCAAGATGATGCTTTAGTGTGTTGCTGCCTGGGGTTCATCTTCTTTCTTTTGGTTGACTCCTAATCTCTTTTCCTCATATTAGTTTTACATCTGTGGCCTAATTAGACCCTCTGATGGTGGTCCCAGTCTAAATAGGTGAAGAATTCTCACTGTAGCCTCAGGCTGCCAAAGTGTGATACTTCAGTGCTAATCTGGGCAATCCCACCAGCACAAGAAACTGAGGAAGTAAGGACTGGGAGCCTGCTTGGAGGCACCTGTGGGAATTGAGCCTCTGCCTCGATGGAGGCCTCTTGATGCATCTGCCTCAGCGTGCTCTGAACTCACAGCTCGACTGCCCTCAGAACTGCACTGGTGACACATGCTCCTGCACCTCCTGCATGTCCCCGTGGAGCCACTTTTGGATAGCTTGGAGTGCTTAGTTCTCCACTCAACGCTTCCCACAGGCTCTGTTCACCACTCTTAAAACAGCTCTCCCCAGAGACAGTGCTGAGGGGTGTTTGAGGTGGCTCTGCAGCCTGGCTGCCAGCACACACCGCAGGCAGGAGAATGGTGTGAGCACTGCTGCTGCCCTGGGGAACGCAGGCAGGGCTGAGGCACCTTTGCGCACAGGTGGGCAGGGAAGAGCAGGGAGATGTGGACACCTGGAGAGCTACTGGTGGGTTCCTCTGTAAAAGACACTGCCAAGGTCTGACCTGATCTTCCAGCCTGCAGGTCTGCTCCCTCTCCTGCAGAGACAGCTTGGAGTCAGGTCTGATCAGCTCTGGCCACCACTAACCGGCTGTCCTTTGGGTCCTGGGTCGCCAGGGCTCCCTGGAAGGCCTGTTCCTCCTGAGGATCCTCTCTTCCCTGTTTGGCCAGTCTGTCCAGGCAATCCTCTTTCACCCTAAAAATAACAGAATTCAAGTAAATCTGAAGGACAGGAGCTAAATATAACAACGCTCAGCTGAAATAGCCATAGATGGAAAGCTGGGGAGGAGTGGCTCATGGGGATAAGGAATGTGGCTTCATCAGGAGATGCCTCAGGTCTGCTGAGGAGGGTTGCTGCAGGATGCACAGCATGAGGCTGCTGATGGGCATGGCCACGTCTCCTCCTGAGCTCCACATGGAGCAGGAGCTCCAGCAGAGTTGTACTGCCTGCAGCAGGGCTATGGCCAGCAAGGGGGTGAAACATCTTCTGTTTGTGCTTCTCTGTTGTCTGTCCTGCCCTGTAGCTTCTCATCTCTTCCCCCCAGCAGGCTGGCAGTTGATTAATCCATCTAAAATGTTGAAGACATGCCAAGACTTCAGCTGCAAGACTTCAAATCAGAGTGCAAAGCGCACTGGTGCAAAACCAACACTTTCCCAGCACCTACTCCACAAGTAAAGACAAGAGAATGGCTTCTGAGACCCAGCATCACATTTTGCTCCCCGTTTCTTCCCCTTGCCAAGCACCAGGAGCAGCACAAGCCCCAGCTACTTGATCTAGAGCAGACTGGGAGAGAGAATCAAAGGCAGCAAGAGCTTAGAAAGTCTGAGCAGCTGTAAAAGGGACTCGGTCTGAGTGTCGTGAGGACACAAGGGTCTGTCAGTCCTTTCTGGTAGCAGCCTGTGATTCTACCCAAGGCAGCTGGAGGGCAGCAAGTGACAGTGATGTGTTAGGGGAGGCATAATTTAAATCAGACCTGGTAGCCTCTCCAAACCCAGCTGGAACCTTTCTATTTACAGAGCCTTTCTACAAACAGCTGAATTTCTGTTGGCCCACTTTAGATCCTGTGGCCAGCCTGGAGCAGGGCAAGCACCAGGAAGAATCTCCAAGGTCACTAAAGCAGCTTGTCCCTGCTTCCACTCAGAGTGATGTCCAAGCCCATACTGGTTCCAGCCGTTCCAGTCCAGTAAACATTTGCTCAAAAGCAAGCAGCACAAATTTCCTTTCAGCAGTTCAGGCCTCAGAGGGCCACAGCTAGAGGAGACCCGAACTTCCCGTGGAGTTGGTCCATGCTGGACATCCTACAGACAGGCTGTAGCAGTTGTTTTGCAACTTCCCCAAGGCCATGTGTTTTAATGAAAGAAGGCTGAAGCATTTGTAGTGTGTGCTGTGCATCTGCTTCTGAGCTCAGTGAACTCTGACAAAGGAGGGAAGGTCTCTGGGACGTTCAGCTGCTGTGAATGTCATGAAAAATGAATGGATGGATGGATGGATGGATGGATGGATGATGGGGACAAAGATTCTCTGAGCTTCCAGATAAGCAAAAGATGGCAGCAGGTGATGAGACTTTCTTAGACCTTGGAGAAGCTTTGGAGACAACAGGCTCACAAATTGGAATGCTCGTGGTAGTATTTGAGGGAGTCAGAAACTCACCTTGAATCCTGGTGGTCCCTGTGCTCCAGGGAGTCCTGGTATGCCAGGGTTCCCTCTTTTGCCTGACATCCCTGTCACACCTTCTTCCCCATCATCACCCTGCTCTCCCTAGAAGAGAAACCCAGAAGAGGTTATTAAATAAGATGCTCTGTACAGTTTCAGGATGGGACAGGGGTGCAGTGTGACTGCCCTCAGCAAGCACCATGCATCTGAGCACAGTTGCCTTGCAGAGATGTACACAGAAGTCTGTGCAGGCAAGAATCCGCCAGGCTGGAAACAGCAGATTAGTTACAGACTTGGCCATGCAAAGGCAGCTGCTGCCCCATTGTGCATGTGAGATGTGAAGAGGAGCATATGATCTGCTCTGGCAGCATGCAAACTGGAGTATCTATAGATGCCCAACAAATGTTTCTCCTGGGCTACCTTTTAGTTGCTTTTGTTCTTGGTGCTGTAAGGTTACAACCACAAACTCACCAGCATCCCGGCCGTGCCGTCCTTCCCAGGCACTCCGTCCACTCCAGGGGCACCCTCTTGACCCTGTCTTCCTACCACTCCTCGAGGGCCTGGGAGACCAAGGATGCCCTAAAATTACAAGAATGTTAGTGATGGAGCTCCCAGGCAACGTTTACTGGGAGGTGCTGAAAATGGAACCTTTACCTACCGGTGAGCCTCTGCTCCCTGCATTGCCTCTGGCTCCTTGCTTTCCTTTTTGACCCTGCAAGTGGAAAAGAAGAAGATACCTAAAATTGCTGCAGTTGTAGCACAACTCCACTTGGCAGCTTGCCTTCAGGGTGAGCTTTTGGATAATGGTTGGAAAGAGTTTTGTAAAAAGGAGATTTATAAAGTCAGTTGCTGCAACACTGGGGAATGAACTGCTATTTGGTTTTATTACAAGTGAGTCTTCGTATGTCTTGAGAGTTCTAGGACAGGAATGAATAGCTAGGAGGCAAGGACCTACATTTTCCTAATAGAGAGCAGATGAGGACAAATAGAGCAGAATGAACTCAAAGGAGGACTCAGTGCACTGGCAAACATTAGAACAAGATGCTTAAAACCTCCATCCTCTGTCAGTTCATTGAGAGCACAGTGACAAGTCCTCTGCAGGGTGTTCAGTAAGAGCTCTTCTCAATGAGGTAGCTCCCTCTGGTTTAGGAAGTTAATGGGAATGCAAAGGGTATCTGTGTCTAAGATCTGCAATGCTGCTTTGTGAATAAAGACAGTAAGGAGAAAAAAAAATTACTCCTGAGGCTCATTAGCTGTAAAAGGGATTAATTTCTGCAGAATGAACGGAAAACTCAGCCTCATCACCTTCATGAAGGCTCTCTTGGTGAGGTCATGCACTAAAGCACTTTTAAATTGAAGCACTGCATATTCTGTGCATTGTTTCTCCATCTGCAAAGGACTAGGCAAAGAGTCACTCCTGGAGGGGCTTTCTCTGCTAGTCATCAGACCCAAAGGCAGTTCCAGATTGTCCACCGATGGGCAGAGTTTATTTATCTTATTGCCTGGTACACACTTTTGCCAAGAACACCTACTGTTGGTTGAACTATCCTCTGGCATTACTCTAGCTGGGTCAGATTAAAGATCCTGACCTCTGCCAAAAGGGAGCAGGAATTTGCTGAATATTGTAGCCACATTCTTATGTTGTAACAAATGAAGTCCCTGATCTGTGAGAATAATTAGTAAGCTGCCATTATAGCCAGATGTGGAGGTAGGAGTAGGTTTGAGGTGCCCCAATGAACCTTGAAGGACCCATGTGCACTGTGTTTCCTTGCTCAATAAAGGCAAGACATTAGAGGGAGTCTTCCAAGAAAAATAGCTCTGTGGATATATGGACATCAAATTTGGAAGGTTTCAAGCCAGAAAAGTTTATGGTTCAAGTGGAAGAGAGACATTTGCCTGGCTCAGACCTCCTTAGGGACAGGCAAGCCAGCTGGGGCTGGAGGCACCACATACAAGAGGATGGGAGAGAAACACAACCCATGGCAATGACTGCAGACCTGCCCAAGATTCACCCATCACGCTGCAGCTGTAATTGTCTTGACCTTCTCCAGCTCCACAAAGCCCACAAACGATTGGGTTTGAAATACAGGTTTGCAGCCTCCCACTGGGATCTCCAGGCTTTTGAGGCATAGAGCATAGGCCAAAGGACACATGCTGGCAAAACCCACCACAGTCCTCTTAATTAGACATCTTCTTTAGGCTTGGGACACTGTAAATCCACCCTGCTGAAACCTACCACATCACCTTTGGATCCCTTTGCTCCTGGCTGCCCGGGTGGTCCAGGATGCCCCTAGAAAGCATAAATAAGAAGAAATCTGCTCGAACTTCTCTTCTGGCACTATCTTGCACAAACCACAAAGAACAGCTTTTTTTGCACCCTAACAATGCTGACCGTATGGAAACAATTCAGGGCAACAGCCTGTGCTCAGATAGGCCTGCTGGGGAAAAAGGAGCAAGGAGCTGTCTCCAGAGAGCATTTAGCAGGGTGTCAATTGGAGAAGCAGCAATGCTACCCTCTCACTTGGGTGGTGGTTGTATTTGTGGAGATCATTCGCTGAATTCCAGATGGTGCCTGGAAAGCAGAGCTGAGCAGTGGGCAGGGAGGAGCCTGTTTGGAGAAAGGTGCTGCAGAAGCAAGGTGCAGAACAGATTGTCCACTGACTCCATCTCTAGTGCTGGTACCACCTCCCTCTTGCAGGCTGCAGCCCTTTCCCTGCTTTCACCTGGATGTTAGAAAGCTACCTATGCAGGAGTGAAGCAGAGAGGCTATTTCACTACTCTCCTAGTGGTCATTTCCATGCAGATCATCCCACTGTCATCTCCCACTGCCCATCTCTAGTCCTCCATGGATCATTCAGAGAAGAGTTTTGGAGACAGGCTTCTGGGAGCGCCCCCTGCTCCATTTATTAGCCCCAAGATGTAACTCATGAAGCACCATTCTTTAGGCCAGGCTGTTGGGAATGTTGCATTTCACATCTCACCACAGATTGCCTTCTGCAGCCCTTCCTACCCTCCTTTTTGCATCTGTCTTTCTCATGCACATGACATCAGCTTACAATAAAGCAGCATCTCTTACAGGTAAGCCCTGCTGTCCAGGTTTTCCTCTTTCTCCATCAAGCCCTTCTTGACCCTGAAATAAAACAAAAAAAGGAGTTCTTGGGTAGTTTTGTGGCAGTGGGAAACAAAAAGTGGCTGTACCATGCCCTGTGGGGCAGAAGATGATTTAAAGATCTGCTAATATAGCAATGTTGAAGTTTGAATAGTGTAGATGCTCCTGTGGCTATGCACTGGAAAAAACAACCAAGAGGAACTGCTAACCACCATCTAAGCAGTGAAAGTGGCTTTCTAACATGTGCCTAAATGCATACAGCACTAGAGTAGAACAGTTAGAAACCGCTGCCCTGCAGAATAAGGCAGCAGCAGTGCTACCCTGGTGGATTTAAACTCTTCTATTGCTCTGAGCGGCTGCTCTTGCATGGAGGTAAGACTCAGTCCACAGAGCCTTTGCAGATCAACATCAGTCAGCTGGCATCTCCTGCAAAGAGGGAATCAGGAGCAGAGCAAAAGAATTCCTAACCCTGGTCTTGCTTTCGAGAGAAATTCCAATAGGACTTAGGAAGCTTCCAAACCTCCAAGGTGAAAGAGATAATCCCATGTGAGAATCTACAGCCACGGGCACATCAGTCTTGAATTTTGTCCAGCACTGGCATGGCTTCCTTTGGACACATCTTTCCCAGGGTACTTCCTTGATCATCACAAACCCTTCTGGTGAGATGGTCCTGCTCATTCTTTCAGTCTAGTGTGCTCAGGCAGGTGCCTGGCATAGTGAGATGCTGACCTGCAGGGCCTCCACTTGACTTCAACATCATTTGTAAGCACTTGAGGTAAATCTGTCTGAATCCCTGCTTGTCTGAAACACAGCCACATGCAGCAGCTGGTGAGGGACAACCTGGGTTACGAATTGTGACTGCTGGGCACAGGGTAGACCTTCTGTGGGCTGATGCAGATTGGAAGCACTTCCCCAAGACAAGTATTTCTGAAGCAGGTATTTAGAATAAGACTTACAGGATAACCAGGGTCTCCAGGCTCCCCTCGATCACCTCTGTCACCAACAGGGCCCTACAACAACATAACAAATACCTCAGTGGCTTGGGGGTGTTCTACAAGCAAGGAAGCAATGACTAATTCCCCAGCAAAAACAAGGTCAGGACTGATTGCAGAAGGAATGCAACATCTTACTCTGTCTCCAGGTGGTCCCTGTGGGCCTTCTAGCTTCCCATCATCACCTTGTTCTCCCTGTGAATAAAAATGCTGGCATTAATACAAACTATAAGGCAGATGCTTTTGTAGAGACCTGATCCAGACCTCCCCTATCCTGGGCTTCTAAGTCAAAGCCTCTGTGGTATTTATTAACTTTTCCTCCAAAGAAAGTCTAAACAATTCTGGTTTGGTTGTGTTTCACAAGCTGGAGGACATCCACTCTTCCCACTGCCTTTTTGGTTTCTTTGGTGGTTGGCAGTGCCTGGCCTGACAGCCTTCCCTCAGGAGCCAGGTGTAAAGGGCTATTCTCAACAACTCCCCCACCAAAGCAAGAAGCATGTAACTACGACACAGGGGATGGTTCTCTGCTGCTGCGTGTTATTGCTGACAGGCAAAACAAACCCTTGCGCTAAGCATTTCCCCCCCCTCACTGAGTGCTGCCCAGGCTGCCATGGGAACAAGCCTGGTCTGGGTGGCCTCTCTAGATGTGTGCCACCATTGTGGGCTTGTCTTTCACTGACGAGGTGAGAAGGTCAGCCCCTCACGCACTGATTGTGTGAGAGCAGCTCCATAGCAAGAGCTCCTTTGATGTTGCAGCTACTGGAGAGAGGAAGTCTGGAAGGTTCTGCCCCGGCAGAAACTGCTGCTGGGAGTGCTTGGGGTGCTACTAGAGCCTTGAATATCCCAATCTATGCAAAGGCAAGTTTTCCACAGACTTCTTAGTGGCTGCATCAGCCCTTCCTGATGTATTTACACTCTCTTTGACTTTGTCTCTAGGCTACTCTGCTCTTCAGTTCAAACTGCAGCTGCTGATAGTAAGAGTGCTTGGTCAGCTTCACAGAGGTCCTGCCTCTTGGAGAAGACATCTGGAGTGCTTTGCTGGTGTGTGATGTTTGGTAATGACACACTTGGAGCAGTGAATTACCTTCAGTGAAACAACTCAGGCAGTGCAGCCAGTCTGGAGGAACTGGGCCACAGCTTGGAATCAGGGCAGTGGCACAGCTCAGAGGGACATGCTGACCCACACTGACTTCTCACAGGCTGAGCACCGCTATCAACATTGACAGCTTGGCAGAATCAGGTTCAAGATTTGGTAAAATCCCTTGTAGTCAACCTCAAGAGGTAGCAAAAGGCTCTGTGCATCTCTCTCCATGACATGCTTGATGACAGTGACATTTTCTTCCTCTGCTGCCATGGGTGTTGGATGGATGTTGTCAGCATTTCATATATGCTCACAGGTTATGGCCACACTGTCCTTGAGACATCATGTACTGGCTGGAGAACTCCAGCCTAATTGTCTGGAGTTTTGGGGAGGTATCATGGTAGAAGAATTATATAGGGAGAAACTGTGCCAGGATGGCTTGAGAATATAATACAGATGGAGAAATCTGGGTGGCACAGTAGGAAGAAAGGAAGGTAATGCTTAAAAGGCTCTGCCAACAGTTTACAGTGCTACTGAGCTTGCTGGGTGAAGTCAGCAACAGAATACCTGGCAACTGGTTTGCTTTCTCACCACTACCAAAAGAATGGAGGCCAGAAGGGAAACAAAGTCACCACTTCTCAAGTCTCACCAAAACCCCAATAGTAGCCCAGTATATGTG
The DNA here is from genome assembly GCA_013400475.1 of Tricholaema leucomelas. Lineage (NCBI taxonomy): Eukaryota > Metazoa > Chordata > Aves > Piciformes > Lybiidae > Tricholaema lacrymosa > Tricholaema leucomelas. The sequence continues at coordinate 381,682 of WAAF01018158.1, read as the reverse complement.
CAGAAGTCTTGGCACTGATTCCTTCTTTCCAAACAAGATGGGCACACTTTACCATTTGGGAGGTGAGATGAGGATGATGAACTCAAAGAAAGCTCTTATTTCTGGAGACCCTTGAAGAGCATCAGGTCTCACAGAGCTGTGGGTTTTTTTTTGTCTCCTTAAGTCTAATTCCCACCTTGTCCTTTGTCTTCTGACTGACAAAATCTTTCAGGCTGGTCACTTCTAGATCTCCAAGATTGAGCTCCTCTAGGACTTCCTAATGCCTCAGCTGCCCAAGAGGGAGATGAAAGGTCTGCACCAATTCTTTGGAAAGTCGCAGTGCAAAAGAGTTAGAGTAAAGGGCAGCAAAGTAAACATGTTGGAATACAAATGGAAAATGCATGGAGAAGAAGGGAAGGCTTGTTGTTGTTGGCTCCTGGCCCAAAGTGAGATACTCCAGTTTGTAATTTTTAAAAGGATCCCATCTGGACTGCTTTAAGCAGCTGCCAAGTGCAGGCGTCTGCTCTGAGCAAGGCCTCTTTGGGAAGCTGCACACATATCAAAAGCGGAGCAGTATGTGGCTGGTACGGCACAAGGGAGCTGGATTCCCCACAACTGCCTCTCACCACGCTGCTTTCTTCCTGGGGAGAGGGAAGACCTTCCCCACCCTCCCCCATGCTCCTCCAGCACAGCACAGAGCAGTCTTGCTCCCATTTTTGTTTCCTCTTCATTTCTGACGATTCAGGCTTTCATTTTCATGTCTGCATGCGTGCAGGAGGTTACAGGTGTCCAGAGGGAGGGAATCTGTGTATCCTTAGGCTGGGCCCAGGACATTCTTAGAAGATAAGGAAGGATGGATAACAGAACTTATATAGAAGGTTTTTCTGGAGCACTTGAATGCTGCAGGGATTGGTGCTGGAGGCTCAGAATGTATGATGCTGTGCTCTGCTCATTCAGCTGGAGCTGCTCCCCAGTAAGATGCAAACAGATCTGCTGACCTTCCCAGGAAGACAGGAGTGAGGTCTGTCTGTCAAAGTTCTCTAACAGATCTGACTGTTCTCAGCAGGACACATTAAACACGTTGGTGTCTGTCGGGCATCAGCCTGGATACTTGCATGTAGAATTCATTTTACTACCTGTGTTGCTATGCTCTTATGACACAAGATCCAGATCATCTCCAAGGGAGTGGTCTTCTAGCATCCATTTGCAGAAGAATATTTTGGTGGTGAAGGGGAGCACCAAGAGCTTCAGATTAATAATCTGGGAGCCATTTGCCACTGAAACAATGAAACGTTGAAATGATGGGAGCTTTCCAGAAGGTGGCAACTTCCAGTCTTTTAAAATAGAAAACCATAGAATCATAGAATCAACCCGGTTGGAAGAGACCTCCAAGATCATCCTGCCCAGCCTAGCACCCAGCCCTAGCCAATCAACCAGACCATGGCACTAAGTGCCTCAGCCAGGCTTTGCTTGAGCACCTCCAGGAAGAGCGACTCCACCACCTCCCTGGGCAGCCCATTCCAATGCCAATCACTCTCTCTGCCAACAACTTCCTCCTAACATCCAGCCTAGACCTCCCCTGGCACAACTTGAGACTCTGTCCCCTTGTTCTGTTGCTGGTTGCCTGGGAGAAGAGACCAACCCCACCTGGCTACAGCCTCCCTTCAGGTAGTTGTAGACAGCAATGAGGTCTGCCCTGAGCCTCCTCTCCTCCAGGCTGCACACCCCCAGCTCCCTCAGCCTCTCTTCACAGGGCTGTGCTCCAGGCCCCTCCCCAGCCTTGCTGTCCTTCTCTGGACACCTTCCAGTATCTCAACATCTCTCTTGAATTGAGGAGCCCACAACTGGATACAGTACTCAAGGTGTGGCCTGACCAGTGCTGAGTACAGGTGAAGAAGGAAGAAGAACCTCCCCTGTCCTGCTGGCCACTCTGTTCCTGATCCAGGCCAGGATGCCACCTGATGGACTTCATCCCCTGGTCCAGATCATCAATAAAGACATTGCACAGGACTGGGCCCACCGCTGGTCCCTGGGGCACACCACTAGTGACAGCTGCCAGCTGGATGTGGCACCATTCACCACCACTCTCTGGGCCCGTCCCTTCAGCCAGTTCTTGACCCATATCAGAAGGAAATCTGCAGCTTTGCAATTTAAACCAGAGGCACATATCTGCATCGCTCCTGTTCCTTCTGCTGTAAGGCCAGTGCCTGGTATTGCTGCTGGTAGTCACAGCTCAAGACTTTTTGCCAGGGTGTGGAAGTCTGAGCAATGGGACTGTGAGAAACTTCTGGCCAGACTCTCAGCTGACAATGTACTTGGTCGTGAGCTCTCCCATTGTTATCCTGGGCTGGCTGTGCCTGTTATCCTGGGCTGGTTAACGCTTGCCACTTGCTGCATGGCCACACAGCAGAATACACTTGAAGGGGAAGGCTGCTCAAGTCTGGAAGGACGAGAGGTGCAGCCTGGGACGTGGATGAGGCAGTGTAAGAAAGGCTGGGGGTGGAGAGGAAATTCACCAAGGCGGTGAAGGAGATGTGGAGCAGCAGGAGCATCACCAGCTGTTCCTCCCCGGCTGTTCCAGCAGCAGGAAATGAGAGGGAAAGCAGCATGACCATTGTTCATCCCCAGAGCTACATTTCTAATGCACGTGAATATCTGAGTTGAGCACAGCAGATCACTCTGCCCCACTGACTCCTGGCCACCAGCACGGAGATCTGCTGCTGCACGCAGGGTCTCCAGACACAGCACACAACCAACCAGGTGGCCTGACCCCCAGAAACCTGAGTGGAAAGATTCAAAGTCACAGCACGGCAAGCCCTTGGCACCTCTGTCCCACACACAGAGCTGCCATCACACCTGTGTACAGAGGGGAGGCCAAAGTTCTTGGCGATAAGGAGAGGATTATGAGCAAGAAGAGTTCATCTTTCCTCTTCACGAGGATTCCCAGATTGGCCTGTCCCAAGTATCATCATTTCCCTTCCCGCAGCGAGGGAGGGAGCATCACGGCCGCGCAGGAGGCATGTGTGGGGCTCCAGCGGCACAGCCAAGCCCAGCTGGGCCATCCTCGGAGCGGAGCAGCCCGACAGGAAACCATTAAAGTGTGAGTCACTTCTCCAGCCTGAGCTGGTTACGGCTGTGCTGACTCAGCAAACCGGGAAACAAGCTCCGACTCAGGGCAGCAGTAGCAAGGGGCTTCCTTGAGGGGAGGAGGGGATGAGCTAGGTCAGGGGGTGGCAGGCGACGAGGAAAACAGAGCAAGGGTAATGGAGAGGAGACCAGTTCCGCCTCACTTACTCTATCAGCCGATTTAAGCACAGATGCTGGAGATCAGCTCCTTTGTGCAGTCTCATTCTGACTTCATCACAGAAAGCTACTGCTCTGATTCCTTTTGGCTTGGGGACTGAGCAGGATCTGTGTGGATGCAGGGCACACGCGTCCCCAGCACACGCGCGGCTGGCTCAGCCCCCGGAGCAAGGGCCGAGGGCACAGGGTGTCTGCAAAGCAGGTGTTAGTGGCACTGGTGGCTCGCAGGAGGAAAGCTGCAGCAGGAGTTATGTGGGTGGCCATGCTGCAGAAGAGGCAGCTCTGCCACAGGTAGGGAGGAGAGCACAGGAGGCAGCGGGGCCATCATCTCTGTGGCAGCTCAGCTCCCATGCCAACAAAAGAGGAGACAGCTACACTCCATCAGCTTACCTTTTCCCCCTTTGCTCCTGGTGGTCCAATTGGCCCTGGTGGTCCTGCGTGTCCCTGTGGAGAGCAGACAGCATGTGAAGGGACAGGAAAGAGCTGTTTGACTGAAAGTCCTCTCTGGTTTCCTGTCAGATCTCTCAAGCCCTGTGTCATCCATCCTAGTTTAGAATCATAGAATCAGTCATGGTTGGAAGGGACCACAAGGATCATCTTGTTCCAACCCCCCTGCCATAGGCAGGGACACCCTATCCTAGATCAGGTTTGGAGGGACATAGGAGTCATGGTAAAGACAAACCAAATGCATCTACACAAATGATGATGGCAGAAGCAGATGCTAGAGAGAAACTAAACTGAACTCAAGATCAGAAATAAATCAGTGTAAGAACAATTTTGCATCCTGGAGTGGCAGCTCTATTGTATTGGAGATTAGAAGCTGAAGGATGAAAATGAATCCTCACCTGGTAACCCTTTAAGCCGGGATCCCCTTGAGCACCCATCCTTCCTGGAGCACCCTGGAGAGGCAAGCACACAAAACCCCATGAAAGTGGCCTGTAAGTACTACCCTACAGGGAGAAGATGCTTTGGGCTATGCGAAATGCAGCTCAGCACCACGTGGGAGTGCAGCCACTGTGAGCTTTGCTGCAGCCATCTGAGATGCTGTTGTTTAGCTTTAACCTTTCACACATGGAGAGTGATGCAAGGAGTCCACTCTATGTCTTTGCCAGCCTAGAGCAATCGTGTCCTCTCCTCATCTGAGCTTCTGGGTGTCTTTACATCCAAATCAGCTTTGTGGTAGGGAGTCCACCAGTGAGACCATTCTTATGCATGACCTAAACCTAAACTGCTGTGAGGAAAGCTTTCAATGTGAGTTCTGAGGCCAGAAAAGGAGTTTTCTGTGTTGTGATGGGGGCACTGCAAGTCTTTAGCAGACTGAATGGTTTAAGTCAGATCATCAGATTAGAGAGAACTGCAAACTTTGCATATAATCCCATTTAGCATGGGAGAAAGCCCTTCCCACAGGACAGAGCCGTGGTCAATCCAGTAGCCTGCTGCTGAGGTACTGCTTTGCTTCCGTGTGACATAACCCATGGAGGCTTTGCCAAAGAAGAGGAAGAGACAATATAAGGAGAGGCCATAATTTTTCATGCAGGAAAACGTGGAACTGTTACTCCATTTGCTACTGTTCTGAAACATCACCACGATGCCTTGTTCATAAATCACTCCTGCTTTTACACTGAGTCCTACCAAACACAGTGCAAGAAGTTTCCTGATCAGGCTGTGGTGCATGAGGATGGACTTTTTACCTACTGCTGCTCTCCTAATGCTTTTTGTCTCACGTGCCTAAAGCAAATGAACTTTCTTCCCTCCCTGCCATTCTACTGTTCTCTCTGAAAGCCTCACCTTCCATCCCCCAATCAGACCCTTTCCCATGCTATATTTCTTCTTGCTGCAAGTGTTTTAGATAAGTAGATCAAGAGTGGGTGTAGAAACAGGGCAGAAGTCCAAGGCAGAGTTCATTACGACAAGACAGTTTGACTTGGAAGCAGCTCTTGCCATGAGTGTGCAGTCTCAAAGGGAAAGATCTGAGTGAAAAACAGCTTATCAGGCTCACTTCCTTCTCAGGACAAGTCCCCAGTATTTCAGCCCATCTGGGGAGCTGAGAGGAATTGCCATGAAGCAACGTGAGCCGGGTTCACGGGGCACCCACACGGCCACCAGAGCAGAGTCTCTTGGGTGCTGTCAGAGCAAGTGCTAAACTCTTCTGGCCATCCAGACCCATCTAGCATCATTTCTGTTCTCTGTCAGGCTCTGCCTCACTCAGGGCTGTGCCCACCACTGCTAGTCACATATCTGTGTGTTGTGTTCAGCCATTTGCAGAGCTCTTCTTCTCACCATAGGTCCCAGGGTACCTCGGGATCCTTTAGGGCCTTGGTTCCCCTTGGGCCCTGCCTTCCCTGGAGATCCCATCTCGCCGAGCTGCCCCTGGTAGCCCTTGCTGCCCTGCAGAGCAAAAGCACTGACATCAGTGTAGGACAAAACTGCTTCTACAGACAGATATCAAGGATGAGCAAGGAAAATGAGATCCAGAGGAGCAGATGTTATCAACAGGAAATGTGCCTACCTTCTGGCCAGGCCTGCCCTTTTCCCCCTGTTTTCCTGGTTTCCCTTCTGGTCCCTAGGAAAGCAAAAAAAAACCCTGTTGGAATGGGAAAGTGAAGAAATCCAATCCCAACCATCCACTCCCAGGCCCCTTCCCTTGTAGACTCAACCCTGGCAAGTATCCTCACCTCTTCCCAAGGGAGCCAACAAGGAGGTTGGGGAGTCATACAGGTAAGGTCACAGTTCACAAGGTACTACAGCTCTTTAGGTGGGAAAAGACCCTTCAGATCATGGATTCCATCCATTAACCCAGCACTGCCAGTCACCACTAAACCATGTCCCTTGGCACCACATCTACAAGACTTTTCAGTTTCTCCAGGGATGGGAACTCCACTGCCTCCCTGGGGAGCTTCTTCCAGGGCTCAACAACCTCTCTGGGGAAGAACTTTTTAATAATGTCCAACCTAAGCCTCCACTGGCACAACTCAAGGCTGTTTTCTTGTGTCTTACTGTTTGTTAATTGGGAGGAGAGACAAACACCCACCTGGCTCCAATCTCCATTCAGGGAGCTGTAGAGAGCAAGATGGTCTCTTAGCCTCCTTTTCCCTAGTCTAAACAACTCAAGTTCCCTCAGAAGACTTCAGCTCTAGACCCTTCACCAGCTTTGTTGCCCTTCTCCTGGACACACTCCAGTATCTCAGTGTCCTCCTTGTAGTGAGGGGCCCAAAACTGAACCCAGTACTAGAGGTGCAGCCTCACCAGTGCTGCACCCAGCGTGGGTGTCTCAAAGGGAGCTGAACCTGCCAGCCCTCCTTGCACACACAGCACAGAGATGAGCTGTGGCTGACATGTGGGTGTAGCATTCTCCCTAGGGAGCCCAGGGAACTCATTTTTTGAGCATCTGACCCCGCTGGCTGCATGCCTATTTTGGATTTGACAGAAAGAAGCAAAAGTATCACTGAGGAAAATGCCTCCTGTGTTTTGACAACTGTGACCAACTTTTCAACAGCATCTACACCCCAGCACAGCATCCTTCCCACTGCTCTCCCACCCAGAAGGTGTAATTTTCACACCACGATGTTGCAGCCTCATCTGAACAAAGGCAACTTATCAGGTTAGCTGTTTCAGAAGGTTTTCACTCTGATCTGCAACATGGACCTCTGAAGTGCCTGCTCTTAACACAAAGAAGTGATTCAGAGTTACTATAGCCCTAAAGAACTGTGCCAGTTCCTCACTTCCCCAGAGGGAATTGCTCCATTTTACCTAACTCAAACATTTCCAGAGCCCACCTTGCCAACACTATCAGAGCTCCACAAAGAAGAGCCCTTGCTGAGGAGTCCTGCTCTGTTGTCTCTTCTGCTTGGGGTTTTTCTTTGCTATTTTTTGCTGCCACTTTCCAAGAGATCACTTTTGGAATTATTTTCCCACAGATGCTGAGCAACCACAACACAGGAGGAGTTGTGGGTGCCAAGCCTCCAGCGTCACCCACATGATTTACGCTTTTGACAGGAGTACAGAGAAATCCTTCCCAATGGCAGCATCAGCCTGGGAAATGGCCATCCCCATCCAGTTCTGCAGCTAGCTCCATACTGGATCTGGTACCAGGTCCCTCAAACCCCTACTTCTGGGTCAAGACCTGTGTAGCAAAGCAGCAATAACATTTGTGTACCCTGCTTGGCTTGTTTAGTGGCTTGAAAAGTTGGAGAATGAATAGAGGAATCCCTCACAAGTTTACTGTCAAAACAAGACATGAAGGAATAAAGGCACAACTGGGATTTATAATGAGTTGCACAGTGTTTTCCCATCAGTCTCCCTGAACTGTGCACTAAGATCTTTTTTGGAAGCATGGGCAAGAGATGTTCCTTGTAAACGAAAGTCCTTTTTAAGCTAAATCTTTTCCTTGTCCCAGTGGTAGCCAAGGCCTTGATCTTCTCCAGCAGAGTCACTTTGCACGCTCAGATGTGCTCCTGAATTGCTCTGCTCTAACACTCTTGAAACAAACACTTCCATAGAATCATACAATCATAGAATCAACCAGGTTGGAAGAGACCTCCAAGATCATCCAGTCCAATCTATCCCCCAGCCCTGTCCAATCAACCAGACCATGGCACTAAGTGCCCCATCCAGTCTTTTCCTGAACACCTCCAGGGACAGTGACTCCACCACCTCCCTGGGCAGCCCATTCCAATGCCAATCACTCTCTCTGTTCCATGTTCCAGTTCCATCCCCAGGATGTGGATCATTACACTGTGAAAAACACAGACACCAATGCACTGAGGAGATGCTTCCTTTTGTCATCGTGGGGGCAGATGGATCCCGTTCACAGAGGAGGTCATGAGGATCCCATGGCTGCTTCAGTAGAGTTTGAAGTACAGGCTGGTTCCCCCACCTAGACACATCTCCCATGAAAGCAATGAGTGAAACTTCTGCTTCTGCCCTGCGCTGGGAAATCTCTTTGCTTTTTGAGAACAAAGGTTCAGGCCTTAAATCTTCCCATGTGAGAAACAAAATTTCCACACTGCTCCTAAAATCTCCCAGCTCTCGAGTTCATGCTTGTAGCCATGATTAAGTACAGATACAGGGCTAGAGTCATCTGGGAAGGAGAAAAAAACCAAACTGCAAACCCAGCTTTGACAGCTCAGGCACTGCTCACAGAAATGAACTTGCTCCTCAGAAGCTTGTGCCATGTTCAAACAGTGCTGCAGCTTTCTCTGAGCTCCTTCAGCTTTTCTTTCCTTGTTGGTGGAGTTCAAACTCAGATATGGGCTCTCATCAACTCCCTGTACCAGTTTGTCCTTTTAGGACACGTTGGCCTCACTGAGCAGGGCTGTTCATCTACTCCAGAAGGCTCTCCTGGGTCCTCCAGCTGGGGTGCGGCTCCTTTTTCATTGCTGGAGAAAAAAAATTGGCAGCATCTCCAACTGCTGTCAGTGATAGTGAGATCAGCTGTCACTTGCTGATCTTCCTTTGAGCCTCCCTCACTCCTCATCTGCTGGTTAAAAGCTTTGCTGGTATAAATAAATGGGTCAAACTGTGCTGGCGACACCAGCAGCAGAGACGTGGCTTGGATTTTGCAGGCTAAATCATCTCCTGGATCTGAGCAAACTCTATCAGCAAAGGATATTTCCCTGCTCTACCAGAATGCTTTCTAGGACTTTGGCCAGCAGAGCTCTGCTGGTGAGTGGGAAGCCTACCATATGTGTGACTTTCCTGGATGTGCTTTCTCCAACTGTGCAGGAATTTTGACCAGATGCATTTAGAGGCAGCTCAACACTTGTCTGGGGTTCCCAGATATGTGGTATCTCTACTTGTGATGTTCCAGATATGGTTGCTGCTTGTTGCAATCCCAGATGTTCCCAGGACACATAGGCAGCAGTTTGCACAGTTCCCAGAAATCACCACATGTTACACAGGCTATTGCCCAGCAACAACTTTGGTACCATTCAAAAAAGGTCAGACGTGGGTTTGCCTCTATTCTTCTGACTCATCTGTCCAGGGATGGAAAGTCAAGACCACAACAGGGGGGGGGGGGATAATTTAAAAGCATAAAAATAAAAATCAGTGAGACTGTAACTTCATAGAATCATAGAATCAACCAGCTTGGAAGAGACTTCCAAGATCATCCTGTCCAACCTAGCACCCAGCCCTGTCCAGTCAACCAGACCATGGCACTAAGTGCCTCAGCCAGGCTTTGCTTGAACACCTCCAGGGACGGTGACTCCACCACCTCCCTGGGCAGCCCATTCCAATGCCAATCACTCTCTCTGCCAACAACTTCCTCCTAACATCCAGCCTAGACCTCCCCCGGCACAACTTGAGACTGTGTCCCCTTGTTCTGTTGCTGGTTGCCTGGGAGAAGAGACCAACCCCACCTGGCTACAGCCTCCCTTCAGGTAGCTGTAGACAGCAATGAGGTCTGCCCTGAGCCTCCTCTTCTGCAGGCTGCACACCCCCAGCTCCCTCAGCCTCTCCTCATAGGGTTTGTGTTCCAGGCCTCTCACCAGTTTCGTCAACCTTCTCTGGACACCTGCCAGCACCTCAACATCTCTACTGAATTGAGGACCCCATCCAGGGTCTCCAAGCACATCAGGAAGCTGGAATCTTTTGGTACCTCTTTCACTGCAATGTCTGAAGTTCTTAGGGTTCCTACTCTCTTTAGCAGAGGCAGCAATGAGGGGCAGGAAATGTACAAAAGCCTATACATAAAAATAATTAATTCCAAGTTCTCTTTGCTGGAATCGAATCAGTTGGGTTAGTGTGCCAAGGCACTGAACACTTGATGCTTTTATTCTTGGGTTTGTACACATTTTGTTGTATGCTTTGGGTTTCTGGTTTGCTGAGAAAACAAATCTTCTTTCCAAGCTTCTGCTGTGCGTGGAACTATTCTGCAATGGTGATTTCTCTTTATGTAGTGAACTCCTCACTAGCGAAGTGTATTGGTACCTCCAGAAGATGTTGATGTTTGTGACCAGGGACGGTGGAAAGCAATGGTTTTACAAAGTCACATGCCAAAATATCCAAGGAAAGCAAAACCTCAACCATCTCAAGCCCAGCATGTTTAAAATGTCATTGCCAGCTTCAGTAAGGACCTAATCTTTTCCAATTTCTATTTGTTTATTTATTTACCTGAATCTTAGTATGGCCTTAGCTATTCCCCTAAGGGAAAAGCTGAATGGTTCATTTTCTAATGCAAATTCATTAATTTTTAGGGGGAAAAAGGAGGCTTTCAGCTGCTGCTGGCCTTGGCAGCAAAGGAAGGTCTCTTGCACAGCACAGCACAGCACAGCAGTGATGTTTGTTGGAAGCAAATAAATGAGCAGCCCAGCTTCAAAATCTCAAGACATCAACAGTTGCAATCTATGTTACAACAACAACAACATCCAGAAAAACAAAATAAGGAAGTTGAATGAACTGCAGAGAGATATGGCCCAAATGAAGCCAAACAGCAAAGAGCATTAAAATCCAGACTCAAACTGCCCCCACATCCAGCGATGCTCTGCACTAGATCTGGGGAAGTGGTTACTGAGACATGACTCACTGCCCTGGTTTGACTCAAGGGTAACTGTGGCTCTTAGCACTTCAGAGGACAGACAAGCTCCTGCTTTGCTTGCAGACTGACAGGAGGGAAGCTCTGTGAGAGCACAGCACTGAGGAGAGAGCTGCCAAAAGCCTGTCCCGCACAGGTTCAGGATTGCTCAGGGCGGTTGTGGAGCATATTCACAGATTGCACTGGGTTGGAAAGGACCCTCAAAGGTCATCTTGTCCAACCCCCTTGCACTCAGCAGAGACACCTCCAACTAGAGCAGGCTGCCCACATCCACATCAAGTCTGATCTTGAATGTCTCCAGGGACAGGGCCTCAACCACACCTCTGGGAAACTTCTCCCAGTTTTTTACCAACCTCATTGCAAAGAACTTCCTCCTTTTGTCCAACCCAAACCTACCCTGCTCCACTTTCAGACCATTGCCTCTTGTCCTGTCTCTACAAGCCCTCTGAAACAGTCTTCCTGTGGGTCCCCTTCAGATAGCTCTCCAATTCTATCAGCCAGCCCATAGTCTCAAGTTTCTTTTGGGTGTCAGTGGGAGAGGATCTGAGGTCACTCCTCTCTACCAAAAACAAGGCAGGGAGAAACAGAAGGACCAGAATTTGGTTAAAAAAAGAAAGTGCCAATGGTGATGGGAAAAAAAAAACAGGGGAAAAAAAAAAACAACCCAGGTGCTAATTTGAGGCACTGGATGTAGGCAGGGCAGAAAAGCTAAATCCACAATAAAGGTGGGAAGCACAAAACATAGGATGACCATGACCATGACCATGACCATGTTGTTCAGGGCCCAGCCAACCAGCTCATTAAAAGGGAAATGAAAAAGCCCCATATCATTTCCTACTGCTCAGCAGCTTCTCCATATGAGAGCTTCTGCTTAACAAGCTTTGATGGAGGAAAGCCTCCCCCCATGCAGGACAGTTCACAGGCACTCAGGAAATTAGTGGGATTATTTGGGCCAGGCATTTGAAGACATAAATGTTTCAGATTTATAAGAAACACATTTCATAATCACTCTGCCTTGCAGTAGCTTGGAAGGGGAGGAGACAGGGCAGCAGCTCCTTGAATGAGTATGGGGAAAAGAAAGACTCAGCTGTTCTCGAGAAGAAAGACCTGATTGTAGTGGGGTTCAGAGGGCTTCACTGGGATCTCTGGGAAGTAACAGGCTCCTGGCCTGCTTGTGGAAACCTGAGTGGTGAGGGCAGGTAGAGCTGGATAAATGCAAATCAAAAACAAGGTGGGCAAATTCTATGAGAAGGTCTTGGATGGCAAGACTACAGCCAGTGTCACTATGGCTTGCCTTTCAGCTGGGTTCCTCAGCTTCAAACGCAGATTCCAACCCAAAATCTTGGATCCCAAACTCTCTGTTTTAGTAAAAATTCTTATCTGCATGCAGGTGTTGCTCCAAAATAGCCACTTCTGGGCTTGTGGATGAGGAGGTCTGTTTAACTTGGTAAGCACTCACAGTGCAAGGCAGTAAAGAGAAGCACGTACAGAGCAGGGCTGTGTGCTCTGAGCTGCTCTGGTTTGCTCTGATAGCCCTGAACTGCAACTCATTTTGTTGTTTCTGGGAGCCTCTTTGCCTCTATTTCTGGACCTCTAAGGAAGCACAGGAGACAAAAGTGCCACCAAAAGGCTCGATGGGTGGGTAGGAAGTGCAGGAAAAGCACAAGGCCTCATTCCTACTGAGCTATGAAGCTTTCATACATGATGACACCAAAATGCTCCTAAGAATTATTAGCCAGTGTTGGAAGCTGACAGCTGGGGAGAAAGGAATGAACAGAGCACTTGGGCACTGTAACTCCTCCTTACACTGAGTGCTACTTAATCTCTTTTAGCCCTCCACCAAACACTAAGGGTTAATATCTTCCTTTTGAAGGACACAGATGCCCTGGGGTTGTGGAAGAGGAGGGGAATGAAATCCGCTCTTGCAATAAGGAGGGGAATCTTGAAGTAACTGCCCCAAAAGTGCATCTCCTTCATCTGAGTCAGGAAAGAAACCTTGCCAAGTCAATGGGATTTATTTCAAATTCTGGCTCGTTTTGACTCCTATTAACTCTAAACAAAGACCAGCTGGGATCAGCCTTCCTCAGCAGCCCTGAGACCAGGCAGAGCTGGCTGATGCACTGTGAGGGCCAACGGCCCCTCGGCTGAAGGGGAACAACCTTGGTTGCTGCAAGTGGTGGTTCCCTGGGGATTAGGAGAGCCCTGTGATTCCCAGCAGGATTCCCAGCAGGATTCCCAGGGCACACAGGCAACCTCAGCTCACTGTAATGTTTGCAATGGATTTGGTGAGCTGAGTCAAAGCTACTAGAAAAGGAGACAAGGGTTGTGGGGGATTCCTGCAATAAAATGTCCCAAGCAACAAAACCCAGCGCGTATCACTCCATAAAATGGGATATTTGGACTTCCAGAGATGAGGCTGAACCTGAGCCCATTGGTGGTGTACTGAGTATTAAAGCAAAAGAAGGAGAAGCTAATTCCATCTGAGGGCAGAGCAGCCCAGGGATGACAACATGCATCTAGAAGGGGAAGCAAAAACCTGTGGACTGCATCTGCAAGAGGCACTGCCTTGCTCTTGCCCTACTCAAAGCAAGGAGTTTAAGCATGTTCAGCTACATTCCGTTTGCCTTTGGTTTTTGATGCAAGGCAACTACCTGCTTAAGGCTTTGCTGGGTATTGGTCCTCATGAGTGATGATGCTCCAAGGCTGTTACACTATGACACATTGTGCAGAGGGGGTGGCTGTGGCTTGGGATGAGGATCCTGCACAGGCCCAGGAGACACTTGGCTCTGCAGCAAAGGGACCATGCCCTTAGATAAGCACATCTGTCTCAGGAAACATCTTCTGAGATGTGTGTGGTCTGAGGGTCTCCCTCTGCCACTGGCTGACCCCCCTGCATGACCCTGAGCAAGCCACTTTACTACTTTGTGCATCTTCTGCTAACACATTATTTAAGGGCAAGATAAGGAGTATCAAAACTCATTTCCTAGCTGAAGAGTGTGAGGAGCTCCTTGTCACCACTGACACGTTGCTGGGGCGGTCACAGCCCTGCCCTGCCCGCCGAGCCCAGTGTTCTCCAGTCTTTCCACTGCTCGGTCAGAGGACAACCTCATGCCCTCCAGTTGAGGGAGTGTCAGAAACTTCTTTCAAGCAAGAGCTCCACAGACAGCCCATAGACTGGGGCACGAAAAGCAGCTTTTCCAGGAAACAACAGCTCAGCACAGTATCAAAAAAAGGCAAAGATTCCTGCATGGAGAGCAGAGATTAAAACCAGAAGTGACTCCAGGACTGTCCCTGGGCAGCCTCAGTGTTTTCAGGGAGCTGAATGCCATGCAAGTGATGTGGCATTGCCAGCTGTGGCTGAGCTCATGTGCAGGGGCTGAATGGCTGGATTCAGCAGCAGCAGAGCAAGGGGCTTTGTTGCAGAAAAGCTTTGAATCGTGTTTTCAGTGGCAGGAAACAGAAAAGAACAAAGAACAAAAAACCACTCTGGGACAAATTCTGCTCTGAGTGGTGTTTGGGTAACTCTGTAATAGAGCAGTGTGTTGGACGAGAACAAGCTCCTGCTCTGCCCTTGCTCTACAGCACCCAGAAACCTGCCCCATCTCAGCTGTCACCACTGCATGCTGGTTCTGAAGCAGGTCTGCTAGCTCAGAGCAGGACTTTTCCTGGTCAGAAAGTCCTCCTTTCCTCTTCAGGGTTGTAGGCTGTGGATGGTGGAGAAACAAGAACGTGATGGGAAGGATGCTCTCCTCGGGGCACCATCCAGCACTGCACGGGGAGTTGCTGCCTCTCTGGGGAGCGATGTGTCTGAGACCACAGTGCTGGAGCTGAGAGCCACAAGTTCATCCAACTCTCTGTGCTGGGCTGGATAGAGGCTTTATCCTTCTTGGAGCGGTGTGAGTTCCTTCAAAAAACCTTCTCAGATCTCCACTCCAGTCCAACTCCATCAAGCTATCCTCTTGAAGAGCAAATGGAAGAACTTTGGACCTTGTAACATCAAAGCAAAATGATTTACCAGCCCTCTGAGTTCTTCTGGTCTGTTGGTGCACATCTGCATCATGCAGCAGGGCAGGCACACGCAGCCAGATCTTCTCTGATGTAATTGTTTATGGTGATCTGTACCACTGGAGCATCTGGCTCAAAGCTTTCCGAGCTCTGACACGGCTCGAATGACATCGCAGATTGGATTTCAGGTTAGAAATTAAGTGGAAAGGAAAAAAAAGTTCTGCTGCCCAAGGAAGGATTTTCTTGTTTTAGAGCATGTTGGACCTCGTTACCTACAGGCTCTGCAGTTGCTTTCCTGGAACTGTGCAAGCCTTGCTATCAGATGTCTGCCCTGCACCACAACCAGTGCGTTACAAAAACCACAGCGCACAGCTACGGAGCGCAGCTGGAGCTCCCTCACCTCCCTCCTGCCAACTGCCTTGGACCTTCTGCACAGCCAGTGCTGGGCTGGTTGACCCCCACGGGAAGGGCCACAGTGCTGTATTTGCTGTAGATGGAGCAGAGAAGCAGTAGAGAGGAGCAGTTCTGTGGGGGTTGCTCTAAAGGACCTGTGTCCAGCTTGCTGGTTGCACACTGCTGGCTTCAGCCTTTGGCTCATACCATCCTCTGCTGGGAAGAGCAGGATTGACTGGCAGCCAGACCTTTTCCAAATCATCTCCATCAATGCTCCTGGGGTATTAGAGGCCCTGTGGCACTATTTCCTCAGACAGTTACAGGTCAGCAGATAAATTACCTGTTTGTTTATGCAAACTACACACCATGGCACTGGCACTGCTGATGGATGCCTTGCCAGGGTGCAACAGGCTGCTGTATCTTCCAGCCTCCTCACAAACTGCAGAGACCTATCCTTGCCCTGCCTTGCCCATACAGAAAGTCTGGATCTCAAGTGGGTAACACCTCCTGCTCTTGGCACAAAGATTTCCATCCAGTCAGTTTGAATGGAGATGTCAAAAACCTCCTTTGTGCCCTGCAAGGGCAAGAGACCTTGAGCAATTTGCTGCTCAGACAAGCCAGCCAAAGGCCAAATGGCCAAGTCCAGAAGAAAGTCAAGATCAAGTGAAGGCAATAAGTTTGTGTTAGAAGATGGAAACCACTGAAAGGAGAGATGTGAGACAGAGCTCAGGAAAGGTGCACATCTCTGATGTGAATTTTGCAATCTCAAGTGGATCTTGCCCTTAGCTGTGAGTGTTTCAGGAGCTTTGATTTCTTTTTTAAGACCAGAGGGACAACTGGCCCATCCCTTGGCTAAGCAGGAACTGGAACTGAACAGAGAGCAGTGTGAACTTGGACAAAGTGACCAAAAGATAGAGGATACTTGTGTATCTCAGCTCCAGCTGCCTTGAGTGCTGCCAGCCACAGCTGTGAGACTCATGGACCATCTCAGTTGCCAGGTTTGTTTGCTGAAATCCACTGGCATTGAAGTGTGTACAGACTATCCCTGGAGACTTGGCTGGGGCCTCCCTGCTGCTTAGGTTGGAGATTTAAAACCACACTGAAACCCAGTTTTCAGATATGCTAATACTGGAGATGGCTGAGCCAAGTTAAAGCTCTTTGAAATACATTCTTTGAGCACCAAGGGAAGTTTGGTTGTGCTCAGCTGGTGATGTTGCATTGTAACCTTGCTCACTTAAGTCAGACATGTCCCTGCTTTAGCATTTGATTGCTGGATGAATGTCTCTCTTCTGCATGATCCTGAAAGGCAGCACAGACCCTTTGTGCTACCTCCAGCTCTAGCACCTGTGCACCTGTCAGGTTGAACAGGCTGCCCAGAGAGGTGAAAGAAAACCCATCTCTGAAAACATTCAAGATCAGGTCAGAGAAGATTCTAGGCAACCTGATTTAGTCAAAGACATTCCTGCATACTGCAGTGAACAACTGTCATAGTCCCTTCCCACCCAAACTATTCTGATTCCATGATCTGCCATCATGCAGGGAGCTATCTGACTGCTCAGATTGAAGAACTGTTAAGCTCTTTCCATCCCTTGTGCTGGCCCATGGCCATGTGGTGTGCAAGCTTGTACGTGCTCTGCCAAGTTCCCCAGCTTCTACCTGCTCTGCAGCTACATGGGACACTGCCAGCACCAGGCCTTTGCCCCAGGCCAACATCTGCAAACTGGGCTGAAGAAGTAATAAATGCAGATCATTTCAGAGCAATCAGACACCTCATTTCCTATATATGTCAAGAGGACACTTGATAGTGAAGTGTCATGTTCCCTTAGACATAAGCAAAATGAAGATTAAGACTAAACATGTCCTTGGTGTTAAGGAAAAAAGTCTTCAGAAAGCAGTGTAGCTGCAGGGACTTGTGATGGAAAGCATTTTCCAGAGACCATTGCTGTCTGTGGGGGACCTGTTCCTGTGGGTCTCCTCCAGAGCCAAGGCAGAGGGCAACACAAGGCCAGACCAAAGCACAGGAGAAGCTTGTCTCTGTGTCCATGACTGTGGAAGGGCATCAGCTTCCCCAAGCTAGCCTGAATCTCTTCCAGAAGCAGAAGATGAGTTACACTCCCAGAGGCTGGTTTGTTGGCACAGGCAACTTGACAGGTTGTTGTGTGTGCCTTTCCCACTGGCAGCACAGAAGAATCAACATCTCCCCTGTCCCTTTGCAGGTGAGCAGCTGAATGTACCTGAGCAGAAGTGAATGTCTCTGGGAAATCAGTGGATTCAGACAGGGATGCAGTGAAGCATGGATGTAAGGACTCCTGAGTGTCATGCCAGGAGACACGGGTGATGCAAATGAAGATGCAAAGCTGAAGATGAAACTCTCTGTGCAACCATCTGAACTGAGCACTGGACAGCACAATATTGTCACATCAGATGCACTAAGCCCATGTGCAAAGTGTGATGTGCATGTCCACAGCCACCATGTCTCCTCCCACCAGTGCAAGTGCCTCCACACCTTCTCAGAGCAATTCCATGGCACCCTAAAGATTCTGGGCAGGAGTTCATCACCATGCAACCTTGGCATTTGCTTTGGGTGAATACCTCCAGAACTTTGCTTGTCTTTGTCCAGCAGCATTAAAACTCCCTTGTCCATCCTATAGGTTTGGAGTGGGCTGTGCCTGAGGTGGCCTTTGTGGCATGTCTTGCAGAGGATGGGTTGACTTCATGTTCTAGCTTCCAATCCTCAGTTGAAGAGGGCTGCAGTTATCTCTGGTGGTTTGCATCTCTGAGCTGTTAACTTTATCTTGACAGAGGTCACCAATATTTGTACATTTCCTCCATGAGAAGGTAGGATAAAGGTCTCAAAGGTGAAAAATGATTTGTCCTTCTATCAGAGGACTTCCATCCTTGCATTACCTCAGTGAGCACAGGAACACCAGCTGGTTAGGTAAGGGCTGGGCATTTGACAGGCGAGGCAGAGCTAGCTGGAACCTGCAAGGTCCCTGAGTCTGCTTGAGTTTGCACATAAGGATATAGAAAGAAGCACATGAAAACAGTAGATGGAAATGCAGCAGTAGGCAGTAAAAAGGAGTGATTATGAGCAGGAATCTTGGCTCTGTTGACTCCTCTTTTGAAAAACTAAACCAGAAAATGGCATCATGTTCCCAGGGACATGCTGGCAACAGCAGGGGCAGATTCTGAGAGAATCCATATTTCATATGCTAGAACCTAATATGGCTTTTGCATAAGTTTAGTATTTTTATTGGTTCTTAAAACATTCACAATGTAAACATGTGAACCAGCCAGAAGCACAGCCTGTGGAGGGCTGGGCACTGAGGGCAGCTGTCCAGCTGTGCCAGCCTGCAGCTGGGAGGGCACTGGGATACTGGGGACCACCCCTCGCCCGTGGTACAATCCCAGCCCTGCAAAGACCTTCTTGTGGGTACAGGAGCCTGTGGTTGAAGATGGCCTTATTTGGGGCAGGTCTACAGCCCTGTTCTGCACATTTCTGGAGCTGTGCTGCAGTATTAAGCCAACGTTTCCACTTTCTAGTCAAGTCAGCACTCAAATCCCAGCCTCGGCCCAAAAATAACACAAATCCATCCCCTTTGCTGCTTCCATCCCCTCACACTCTTCTCTCTTCCCTCTTTCTAGCCAGCCACAATGTCACCAAAGGGAAAAACAACACATTTGAAGCAAAGAGCATTCACCCAGCTCTCTGAGGTACCTGTTTGCCCTGCTGCCTCCCACCTATCCCAGGCAGAGATTTTAGAGCTGCCATCAAACTTGCTCAGACTTGGGCTACTCATTCCTTATGATGCACTGGGGCTACTCCCATGCCACCTGGAGATGTCTGGTGTGGAAGCCAGAGTGTTCTTTGGCTGCATGAGCAGCAAGACTCATGATACAGGTGCATGGCCACTCTGGTCAGACTGGCTACATCCACCTTAACCAGGCTATGGCTTCACAGAAAGAGCCTTAACCAGGCTATGGCTTCACAGAAAGTGCCTCATAACTCTATCTCTCCATAACTCTGATCCACAACAATGATTACAACAACATTGTTTTGGTTGGAAGAAACCTTTAAGATCATTAAGTCCACCTGTCAGCCCAGCACTGCTAAGACATACTAAAGCCATGTCCCTTAGCATTGCATCTACATGGCTTTTTGATCCCTCCACTTCTTTGGGCAGCCTGTTCCAGGGCTTGACACCTTTTTTTTTTGGGAAGAAACTGTTCCTCATGTCCAACCTAAACCTTCCCTGGTGCAACTTCAGGCTGTTTCACTTAATCACAGAATGTTAGGGGCTGCAAGAGGCCTTGAAAGATCATCTAGTCCAGCCCCCCTGCCAGAGCAGGGTCACCTACACCAGATCACACAGGAGCACCCTATTTGCCCCTTTCCCATCCCATTTCCCTCCCTTTTCTCCCCAAACTCAGAGCACCTGGACTCTCTTAGTCTCCTCCCACTCCAGGTGTGGCCACTTTGCCCTCCCCACCCAATCCCCCTTTAAATTTGGCAGGAAAGGCAGCAGCCCTAAGCTGCGCCCATCTGGGCAGAGGGATCCTCCTCCCATCGTCACTGGTGAGTGCTCACTGTGCACACTGGGTGAATGGTGGAGGGGATTCAAAGGCCGGGGGGCCTGGTGGCCCCCCGGTTAGTTAGGGCATTATCTACTCCAACATCATCTGTGAGTGCTGCCTGGGTCTCCTTGGTGGGGCTGAGCTCCTCTGTGTGGTATCCTAGCTGCTTAAGGGTCCTGCCCCAGGCTCTGGCATGGGTGCAAAAAGGGTGGTGGTGGGGCAGGAGCTCTTGTCCTATTTCAGGGACAAATCATGTCATCAAGCTGATGAACCACTTCCAAGTAGAAGGGCCTGGCTTGGCTTGCAGAGCAGCCCACAGGGGCACTGGGCAGAGCTCTCCTCCAGCTGGCACCACAAAGGAGATATTACCCAACTCCTCTGGCCCTACAGCTCTCATCTTGGAGCCAGAATCATTTTTTTTTCTCTCTGTGGCACTGAGTTTGGATTCCAAGTGAGCCAGGCATGCCTGTGATAGGCACTGAAGAGTCAAGAACAATTTTCTGCTAACCTCTATTTGTTTTCTGTATTTAGGGGGAAAACATAAGTAAGCAAGTAATCAAGTAATCATCAGCCAGCTGAAAGTAACAGCTGGGCATTTCCAAACTCCAGGCCAAGGGCAACTGTGGTAGGGGAAACTCAGCTCCCCTGTATGTCATAGAATTAACCAGGTTGGAAGAGACCTCCAAGCTCATCCAGTCCAACCTAGCACCCAGCCCTATCCAATCAAGCAGATCATGGCACTAAATGTCTCATCCAGGCTTTTCTTGACAGCCACCTCTCTGGGCAGCCCATTCCAATGCCAATCACTCTCTCTGGCAACAACTTCCTCTTAACATCCAGCCTAGACCTCCCCTGACACAACTTGACTGTGTCCCCTTGTTCTGTTGTTGATTGCCTGGGAGAATAGACCAACCCCACCTGGCTACAACCTCCCTTCAGGTAGTTGTAGACAGCAATGAGGTCATCCCTGAGTCTTCTCTTCTCCAAGCTGCACACCCCCAGGTCCTTCAGCCTCTCCTCGTAGGGATGACAATCACAGCAGTCACATCTCAGATGACTTCCTGCCCTAACCAGCATCATGGTTCACTGCCTGTGTCTGCCTCTCAGTCTGCCCACAGGTGCTTTGCTGCCACGTGGCATGCCCCCTTGCAGTAAGGTTAATGTCTGCAATCACTGCTACCCTTGTCAAAGAAACACCCCAAAAAACCCACAAAGAAAGAAGGGGGAAAATAGAAAAAGCAGATACTGAGGAATAAGCAAAAAGCCTACTTATTTCCTGCTGGGTATAAGCACAGTCCAGTCTCCCAGACACGAGAGTGCAAACCTTATTTTGCTCACTTGTTGCAGCAGCATCCCTTCTCCAGAGGAGTTGGTTTACCTCCTGCAGCCAGAGCTCTGCATGCCTGCTCTGCCCCATGCTGGAGCTGGGGAGCAGGGACTGCACCTCCTGGCCCTTGCTGCAGCCCTCGGGAAGGTTCCAGTCATCCTGACCCCAGAGATCTGGGCAACAGCAGGGAGCAGTCTGCTGATCATCTCGGGGCTGGATGTGACTGCTGATTTGGCAACCAGAGCGCAGGTGGCCCTGTGGAGGAGCTGTGCTGGGGGAACGGTGAACTGAGATACACACACTGCTGCCTGGGCAGCTTGGCAGAAGAGCTCTAATTCCCTTGGGGAGCCCACGGACCGAGTGGGCTGGGCTTGCGGACTCACTCGGACACCTGTGATGCCGGGATAGCCTGGAGGCCCTTCCTTCCCCTTCAGTCCTTCGTGGCCTTTCTCTCCTTTCTCTCCTTCCATGCCTTGCTCTCCTTTGTCTCCCTGTGGAAGAGAGGAGGGTAGGAGCTTTTCACACTCGCACAACACAGGGGTCGCTGGCTCTTGAGAGGAAAGAAGCCAGCACATAATGAGTATTTCAGGAGGCCGGGAGGAAGGCAGCCTGAGAGCAGAAGGATGAATGAGGGCGAGTCATAATACACTTGACATTTAACAAACTCCCCCAAACCAGGTGGGTTTGGGTTTTTTTAAAGCCTTTTGGCTGGAGAAGGCTCTCTCCCATCATACAGGGTAACCTGAACCCCTTTGCTTCTCTTGCAATATGGCCTGAACCTCCCACATGAACCAGGCAGGCAGACAAGATCTGAAAGTCACCCAGAAGCTCTGAGCTTGGGATGCTGAATGATTTTTAATAGGATGGGTTTGTCTGGAGCGGCTGCGTGGCTCTTGCTGCCAAATGGGAATCAGCCCAGGGCTTGAATCAACTCTCTGTGAAATGTCATCCTGCCCCTCAGAAGGACTCGCAGTCCAGGCAGTAGGCATCATATCAGATCACTGTTCTTACAGCTGATGGCATAAAACCTTGCTGAGACAATCAAAAAGGCCAATTCTGTACTGACAGCAGCACCTACACTTGTGCACCCAACCAGCTTTGACAGAGTCATTTTGCTGCTTGCATCTGCATTAGGGACAGCACAGCCACATCTGATCTCTGCTCCCACAGTGAGCAGCTGCTCATCTGCTGTCCAGAAACACAGGTTGAGATCTGGTTTGGTTCAAGAACTCTTAGGCGCAGTCAGCGGTGGCAAGAAAACACAGAACAGAAAGGAAGAGTCTTTAGGTCCAACAGTCAGAGATAAGCAGCAGTAGGGACACATGGCAAAGAGCTTAACTAGAGCAGAGCAATAAACTGCATTGTGGGACTGGCTGCTTTTTCTTTCCATGGAACGAAACTGTTGGCCTGTTTGGAAAGGCTGGCTGTGCAGGGACAGAAATTACAGTCCTGAGCCAAAGGCAAGGTAGCAAACTCACAGCACTGAGATACACAGCACAGTGCAAGCCCTGGGTGAGCACCTGAGGCTTTGCCAAAGAAGAAGGGGATCTGATTTCTTCACTTGCTAATCGTGTTCTGGTCAGCCCTGAGGGGCAGTGTGATGGACAGTTCCTGATTTGCCCTGCCAGGCCCAGGAATTCCTGATTACTTGGAAATTTAATCTGTAAAGACTCCACTGAAACAGACAAATTGTTGGATTTTGAAGAACTTAACCATTTTTGAACTCTGATTGGATGCCAAAAGTGTGGGTAGAGGAGTGAAACAGGAGGAGTCCATTATGTGTGCTTGCAGAAACAAGAATGCTTAGCAGGAGCAGTGCAGAGGTTCATTGCACAGAGGAATCAATAAAGCCCTCCACTTCAGCCTTGCCTGGGGAACCATGGGAGCCTGAGTGCATGAAAGCTGAAATGTGCCACATGAGTGAGGTTTACCTTGGCACCATCTGGCCCAGGTGGTCCATTGTCCCCTTCCAGCCCTGATTCTCCCTGCAAGACAGAAACAAGCACCATAAGGCTGTGCCCAAACCTGCTTTGTTCTCCTGCTTTCTGCAGCTGACTTAGAATTGCAGAATCATTTAGACTGGAAGACATCTTTCCTATCATCAAGTCCAAGTGCTAATCCAGCACTGCCAGGTCACAACTAAACTGTCCCTCAGCACCATGTCTACAAGGCTTTTAAATTCCTCCAGGGATGGGGATTCCACTGTTTCTCTGGGCAGCCTGTTCCAGGGCTTGTCAACTCTTTGGGTGAAGAAATTATTCCTCATGTCCAACCTAAACCTCCCCTGGAGCAACTTGAGGCTGTTTTCTCTTGTCCTGTGAAGGACAGCAACTTGTGGCTACAGTGGCAGGAGCCCCACACTGCCTTTTGACATGTGTCCTATCCTACTGTCCTGTTGAATTAGCTTTTCCTGAAGCAAGAGTGGGAATTCAGCCTCTTGCTTTGTTCTGAGCCATGGTTTTTCCTCCATGGATCCTGTTGCTAGCCTGCAAGCTCTCCTTCTCTGTGCTGAAAAGGGGACTCAGTCTATTCACTTAACCTGGGACTTCCCATCCCTCTCCAACAACTGACCTTAGTCCCAAGAAGGGACAAGAACCACAGCCAGCTTCAATCTCTCTGCATTCATCCTGCCCCTGGCTGCCTGCCACAGGGGCACAGTGCTTCCCTGCTTAGTGCTGTGCAGGCTGTAACCTCCTGGTGAACAGGACCAGTCTGTTCCCACACTGCCCATTTCACACAGGAGGTTGTCACAGCAGCTCTGCAGAGGCTCATGTGGGCTGGTGAACTCCACCAGACAGACTCTGCCACGAAAGTCTTTCCATCACTCAGAAGCACCAAAGGCCGCAAGGGTTATGGCACACCCAGGTCAGGGTCTGTCGCGGAACTGAAAAGGCAGAGAAGATCTACCAGAAGATGATTGTACTTACTCTTTGGCCAATGAGGCCTTGCTCTCCAGGGACCCCCAGCTGGCCAGGATCACCCTAAAAAGAAGGAACCACAGACATGGAGATGAGCTGTTGTGCTGGTTTGAGGCTAATTGGAATGTTTTAATGAGATAAATCAAGTTACTGGCTGTGAAAAGGAAACAATGGTGATGGCTACTGCACTCACGGGCTTGCTGAGGTGTATAAAACCAAGTACACAAACACAGATAAGACAGTCTCTATCTGTTGGACTTCAGTGTCTGTGTTTTCTCCCTGGGCTTCTGCTGCTCTGCTTGGATCTGTGTAACCCAACTAATCATTCTGCTTCTAACCCTCCTTGCTGATCCTCACAGCTCACCTTGCACGTAAGGCAGATTCTGAGATAAGAGTAGGGGGTGGAAAGAAGGTGGAAGGGTGGTTGGGAGCCCCTTCTGGGGACTCTGATTTCTGGGAGGGCTGTTGTGTTTCTGTATTACCTTTAACTTGTACATAACTGTAACTATCTGTAATATATTGTAAATATCTGCTTGTATATTGTGCTAAGCTGTGAGTATAAAGCTTCATTCCTTCACTTCCAGCCAGCTGAGTATAGTCTGGGTGATTTCATTATGTGTGGGGGGTGGGTAACTCCCAAACCATCACAGTTGTTTACCACCAACAGCAAGTGAGCAGGGATCACTTCCTGTTGCAGCCTGCATTTTGGCTTTTCCTTTCCTTCTCCCACACAAACATCTTCACTTCTTCTATTAGGCTTCCCTGCAAGTCGAGGCTGGCGTCACCAATGCCTCTGCTCACACAGAGCAATCACACACCTTACAGGCTCTGTTGCAGTGATCATACAATCAGAGAACACCAGGTTGAAAAGGACCTGAAGGATCATCTGGTTCAAAAGCATGGTCTAGCCAGCATCATGTCCAGCTGAATCCTGGAAGTGCTCAATGCTGAGCACTCCACCACTCCTCTGGGGAGATTGTTCCAATGACTAATTGTCCCTGTGACAATTTTTCCTCCTGAGTCCAACTGGAAACTCCCCAGGAGTAACCTGCACCCATTATCCTTTGTCTTTAACATGTAACTCCTTGTAGAAAGGGAATCTCCACCTTCTTTGTAGCCACCCTTTATATACTGGAATAGTATTTAAATGATACTTGGCAAAGGACAGGAGTTGAGGGGAGAGGTTTGTGCTGCCTGTAGTGGCAAAGCCAGAAAATATTCCCTTGGCATGGCCCTTCAGCAGAAAAGTAGCAATGCAGTGTTGCATCAGACACAACCAGAGCCAACAGTTCTTTGAGCCTCAGCATGACTGAGGAGGGTCGAGAGGAACCTGAACCTTTGATGGCACCAAGATGAGAGTGAACAGAGGTGATGGGGTCTGGGAACAAATGGCTCTTGGTGATAGGCTATGAGTTTGGAGTTTAGCACCGGGAATACAATGGCCTTAGGAAACTACCTTCCACAGGTCCCCATCCAAGCCAACAGCTTTGCAAGGAAGAGAGCTCAGGAAATGCAGAGATGTAAGAGGAAAGAGGTCTGACCCATCCATATGTCCCATCCTGCAGCAAACTGGTCTGCAGGTGATGGCTGCCCAGAGCAACCCCAGTGTGTCTCAGCACCTCCCAGCTTAGGAGAAGGAGCAGCATGGGAGTCTTGCTCTCTGACTCCTCAGCAAGGACGTGTGCCACTGGCAGCAGGTAAAGGGGTGCTTGTGCAAGCCACTGAATCCTGTGGCTGAGGAGGGCAGCCAGGAGCACAGGAGCTGAAACACTCGTGCAGTATCAGGATGCCAGAGACACGGTAGCTCCAGTGAAGCTTCAGAAGATTTGCCAAGGAAAACATGGCAAAGGATGGAGCTGGGGGTGGGGAGTGAAGGATAGCAAAGAGGAAATTGCGTTTAATTCCCACACAGAGTCTGTTCAAAAGCTCTGCACGCAGGAGCAAACCTTCAAACCAAGTGGAAAGGAGGGTAGGATTAAATACCCCCCGCTCTGAGCTGCTCAGCACAGGGATCTTATTCAAACAAAGAGATGGTTTTTATAGGCCTTTCCATGTGGACAAGAAGGTGCATTCATGGCTCTGGAGCAGGGCATCCTTCCCCCAGAACCAAGAGGGGAGTTTAGTCCCCACAGAGCTGAGGCTTGGAAACTGTGGTGGACCTTGTCTGAGGGTATTTTTAAGTTTGGGTCCTTCTAAGACTCTTCTTGTTTCAAATTAGAAGCTGCCTGGATCTCTGGGTCTTGTGGACTTGCCACTCAGATTTTGCATCTGCAAAGCAGTAGAGCTTCATTCCCAAGGTCTTTCAGAGCTCTAGGGGCACAAGAGCTCTGTGACAGTGCTTCTCCTCGGCGCCGAGAGCCTCCCCCTCCAAATGGGGCTCAGGAATCTGTAACCAAGGGCTTCAAGTTAACCTGATTTTGTTTCTTGGACTTTATCTTTTGTCTGCATCTGCTGCTGGAGGGTGAACCTGCAATGTTACCCAGTCCTGCAGGAACAGAAGTTGCTCTGATGTCCCTGTTCTGACTGAGAAATGGCACTAAAGGTTTTTCTTACCTTCATGCCAGGTTCACCTGCAGGGCCAGGTTGTCCTATTGAGCCAGGCGGTCCCTGGAAAGAAAAGAAAGAATAATAATGAACAAGTCCATTGTAACTAAGTAGAAAGCAAGATCAAAGACATAATTCCTTTAGCAGAGCTCTCCTGGGACAGCAGAGCCCTGGTTGCAATGTAATTACCTCCCTGGAGCTAGCTTGGGGTACACAGCATCAAAGAGGCCCAATTGTGTCTGGTTTCTGGGAGGATTCTGCTTGTCTCTCACACCTCCTCTCTTCCCAGCCCCACAGCAGCCCCCAGCTTCCTCTGCCAAACACCTTCCAACCTCTCTGCTCTCTAATGTTATTAACCATGCCAAGAAGCAGCACTGGGATTAGTTGGGGAAGAAGTGAAACAGGTCCAGAATTAGCCCTTCAGAAGGGTCCAGCAGGTTGGCTGACAACAATTCTCAGCTGTGCTCTTGCTCCTGCTCCCTGTGAGTGTTACCACTGGTGTGAGAACATTGCCCATGCTGCTGGTCTCATTTAGGTTAGGGTAAAGCATTACACAGCCCCAGGGTTTGCAGGCACATTGAACTGTCCTGCCTTTGCAAAAGCAGATGATCCAGCCTAGAGCTCAGCTATTGGCCCCATGCTTCCAGAAAGTGAGGGGCACAACAGTGCTGCCTGCTCCAGGACAGCTGAAGGGAACCAAGAACAGCAAGGTTACACCAAAGACACCATCCCAAACTTTGGCTAGATTAACCTTGACATCCATCACTCACTTTCTCTGGCTGTAATGAGCCAACAAACATCTTAATGCCAACAAGTGAGCTTGGTCCAAAAATGCACAGCACAGGGCTGCCACCAGGCCAAAAGCACTGTCTGGCAGACCAGATTATGTGGCTTATCTGTCTGACCACAGACTCTGGTAGAGGGGTTTGGCATCCCTCAAAGAGTCAAAAATGAGTGAGGAGCTGGAAAACTATGGGAAATAAGACAAAAAGACAGAAGATGAGAGAATGACCTTGCAAACTTCTTACTCAGTGTCATGTGCAGCCTTGAGCTAGAGGGGTCAGGTTCATTTGCTATCTTTAGTACCAAGATCAGTTGGGAGCTTTAATCTTTGTACATTTTCTACTACCTCTGCATAAGGAATGAGACTTTGTACCACAAGGCCAAAGATGGGACAGCAAAGCTTGTCTTTAAAGGATTTGAGTGGTTTATTTACTTATGGTATTTGCTTTCCGGACAACAATCTCCCTCCTCTTTACAGTTGGGAATAAAGGAAAAAACAGAGCACATAGTCAAGGGAGCAGTCTGCTGCCCAGGGAATAAAGCCAGCTCTTGGCTTGCTGAAATGGATTCAGGGAGAGGAGGGGGAGCAGGGTGTGCATTGGGTTTATGAACAAATGGTCAAACCATGCAATGAGAAAATGGAAGCTCCAATGAAAGCAAAAATCCTGCTTTGGTTTCTCTAGAGGTGCCAATGCAGAGAAAGGCTCCTGGAAGAGTCACAGAGTTGAATAAAGCTCTGTACTTTCTTGGTTGGCAGCATCCAGAGTGGCTTGGTAGCAGTTTTCCAGCTCCCCAGTGTGGTTTACCATGCTGAGAGCTCACTCCATGCTGTCTAGCAGCCATGAGAATGGAAACTTTTATGACTCACACTTTGCAGAAGACTGCACTAAAAGCCACCTTTGCTGCTGTTTTCACAACCAAGTGAAACTCCACATCCATATTACAGCTCAGGACCTATGGAAAGAAGCTACCTGAGGGGAACTGGCACACCTGGTATAAACAGGCAAGGCTATAACACTTCAAGGGGAAAGAAATCAAGCCAAGGCTCTAGATGAGTCAGGAGGAAACCACGGAGGCATCTCCTGCACTCCATCAGGGTAGTTGCTGCTCCTTTGGTTGTGGTGTGTTTGTGCCACCGCTTCATGGCAACGGCAGCCCAAAAGCACAGTCAGCAGCAGAGGTGTTTCTCTGAACTTTCTCCACTGGCTGGAATGGCTTCTGATGGGACTGTCATAGCAGTCCAGGAGGGCTGACATAGGAGTGTCTCATCAGCAATGGCACCAGTGAGTGGGAGGGACCAGTTTTGAGTCTGAATTGCTTTTTGGGCTGTTTCTGCACCCCGGAGCAGAAAGGTGTCCTTGCTGTGATCAGAGAGCCACGCCTGGGACATGCTTGTCAGCATGATCAGCTTTGAGATGCTTCTGTTGTTGTGAAGGTGGGTCTGTGCATCTGCCAGCTGGGTGTCTATGGCCTGTGATGAAAACCACGCTCAGATTTCTGATTGTCACTGTTTTCTTTGGAAGTTAACTTTCAGACTTGAGGGGAATCCTCTGTGCTCATGTCCCCACGTGTGGAAGAATGTGCCTCTGCACCTCTACTCCTGCCTCAGTCCTGCCACTGGTGATGCAAGGGGAAAACAAAGATCAGACCTACCTTATGCCCAATTTCTCCTAAAGGTCCAGGTGGTCCCTGTGGTCCTTGTGGACCCTGAAAAAGAGAGACACAAGGCTCTTTTCATTACAACTGTTCTCACTGGTGAAGGGCCATCACTGCCGTGGGCTGCAAAATAGAACACCAGTTCCTCCCACATCACAGGGGAGTTACACAGCATGCAAAAGAAGGCTGGTGAGATGGAGAGGCCAGCAGTGGGTGTGCTGAGGCACCTTAACAGGCAAACAGTTCAGAAGGCTCTTTATCTCTCTGGATCCTGTCTAAACTGTAGTTGGCAACCTGGAAATGCCTGATGTATCCTCTCCCTTCAGAGTCCAGCTCAGTGCCCACACACACAGCAGAAGATGACCTCTCATTCTGCTTTGGTGCTGCTATTGGCCCTTCTTGAGGCATGTGTCTTCACTTGTCACCTCCCAGTGCCTCCTGCAAAGCTGCGGGTTCAGTTCTGACACTATCAGCCTCCCATCCAGTGTCCCCTCTGCTTTACCTACCAGCCCAGTCCAACCCCCCCTGTTACATCTGATCCAAACCCAGCCCTGCCTTTCTTTTCTCCCTTCCCTTCTGAAATCTAGCCCAGGCTGCATCCTACACTCTCCCTGGCTGATCCATGGCCCCCTTTTGCTTTCCATGGGTCTGACCTTGTCTTTCCTCATGCCTTCTAGGAGTCTAGCCAAGTCTTTCACATCTCTGACCACATTGGAGTTGGCAAGGACAGAAAAGCTGAGAATGGGAATAAGTGGTGGGGAAGAGAGAGACAATGAAATGAAGTGTCTGTGTAAGGAGCATAGGTGAAGAGAGAGTGATAAGACACTTGCCGGGTCGCCTGGAGCCCCTTTTGCTCCCGGAGGTCCAGAAGGTCCTTGGATACCCTAGAAAAATCAAACCCACCAAGGTCAGCTGCAACTCCCTAGCAATCTTTCCTGCCTCTCAGCAGTACTGTGCATCTCATGAAATGCTCCAGTAAAAGGAGGGGAGAGGTGGCCCTGGAAGTGAGATGCCATCCACACTTCTCCTCCTGGACCAGGACTCGACACTTATAAGAGTGGCTGTGAGTGAGAGGAGGCTATGAGAGCACAAGGGGTGGACTCACCGGGAAGCCTCGTGCTCCTGTCTCCCCAGGCTCGCCCATCTTCCCCTGTGGACACACAGTTACGGCCATCAGCAGCCCAGAAGGCGCTGAGACACCTGCAAGGCTTTGGCCAGCAGAAGCCGCAGTTCCCTGGGCACTGTGTCCTTGTGGGTGGCCCCGTGGGGACTGACACCCTGCCAGCTTTGGCACGCACTGGCTTTCAGAGGACGTACCTGCAGCCCGTTTGGCCCCAGCTTGCCTGGCTCCCCTGGTCGACCCTGAAGAGCAAGAGAACACAGATGTGGTGGCGTGAGCAAAAACTGTTGGTGATGTTCTTCTGCCTCAGCACATTTGCTCTTGTGCATCGAATATCCCCTCCAGTTCTCCTCAGCTTTTGAGATGTCAAATGCCCAGCATCCTGCCCTGAGGAACACTCCAGCCAGCAGAGAGCATGGACAATGGGCTGCATGACCTAAAGCTTTTGGAGCAAGACTGTCAGGGCATGAAATCAGGAAGATTCTCCTCTCAGATTTCAATCACAGGGCCTTGTGTACCACGCAGGGGATGGAGTTTGTGATGGTCCACGGTAGGAAAGTGGTCCAGCTCTGCCATGAGAGAAGGCTTCGAGGAGACCTTATAGTGGCTTTCCAGTATCTGAAGGGAGCCTACAGGAAAGCTGGGGAGGGACTCTTTACACGGTCTAGTAATGTTAGGACGAGGGGGAATGGGTTTAAGCTGGAAGAGGGGAGATTCCGACTGGATGTTAGGAGGAAGTGAGGGTGGTAAGGCACTGGCACAGGTTGCCCAGGGAGGTTGTGGATGCTTCCTCCCTGGAGGCGTTTAAGGCCAGGCTGGATGAGGCCTTGAGCAGCCTGCTCTAGTGGGAGGTGTCCCTGCCTATGGCGGGGGGTTGGAGCTGGATGATCCTTGAGGTCCCTTCCAACCTAAACCATTCTATGATTCTGTGATTCTACTCTCACATCAGGCTGATGCCAAAGAGAGACATTCTGCCATGCACTCATCTCAGAGCTACTGTGGAGCAGGCTGGGTGGGAGTCTGCTTGGGTAGGGTATCTGCCTCTGTTTCTCTTTTCACCAGGCTTCTCTTGCCCTGCATTTTTACCCTATTAACAAACCAAATTAACATGAAATACATTGGAGCAGTTAAATATTCCCCCAGGCCATATTTTACCATTCATGTCAAATTGCTCTGACTCTCATGCCACGTTCAGACATATCAGGCAGCACACTCACTGCCAGTTAAGCTACTCCCTCTTCCTGTGAGAGGCTTTGTCATTTCAGCAGAGGTCTTTTCATGTTTGTGGACTTTCTCTGTATTCAGGGCCTCAGACCCCAGCAGCCAGGGCCCTGATGCCCACATTGGACAGATTTTACTGTGGCTGCACGAAAGACTCATCGCTGCTGGTTGATCCTCACAGAGCAATTGAACATCCTCTGTTCCTAGAGGACAGCATGACCTTGATCCTGCTTGGAGCATTTCATAGCACAGCTAAGAGCAGCCTTGACCAAGCTGGCCACCCTCTGGCACTCACCTTGACACCTCGTGGTCCTGGCTCACCTACTGGTCCATCAGGCCCTCTGGCACCCTGGTACAAGGCAAAAGAGAGGCAAAAATAAGAATGCAGGTTGTGTGTCTCACTGGAAAATACAGCAGCCACCCTAGCTTTGGCCACCAGCAAAGCCCATGAGATCAGTCCTGGTTAAGTCAACCCATACTTGCTTGGGTTGAGCACAGCAGCTTGGAGCCCAGGACTCAAAAGATGCTTTCTGTGTTTTGTTGTCTCATTTCTCACTGTTATCAGCACACAGCATCAAAAATACTTTTTATTCCTGTTAAACCAAGTACCAAGCACAAACCAGAGGAGAGGAGCAGGCCAGGAACAACCTTATTTTCAGGTGACAATTATACAACAGTTTTGCAACAAACACACTTGCAGGTCTAACCTTACTGTTAGCAAACCTCTTCCTTTCTAGAAATCCTGTGTGCCAGCTGCCCCTGCCCCTAACTCTTGGCTCACTGCTATCTCATGGCCATGGTCAGGGCAATACAGCTACAAAATAGAGGCACAGAAGCCCCCACCACAGGGTACCTTCACAACTGTGTTGGGCCTCATGCTGCTCCCAAAGAGCAGGATTTGTTTGCTGGCAGCTGAGCTCCAAGCCTCCAGCTCCAGTTACCTGCTATTTAAAGAGCTGGCTGCTGCTAAGGATCAGGCAGGTGCTCATGCATATGCAAGATGTATGCTGAGAGAAGAGCAGCCTGGCTGCCTGCTTTGGCACGTCTGCTCCTATGCCCAGCATCTGCTGCTGGCTGTGGGTGCAGCAGGAGCCAGCAACTCAGGAGGTGCGTGGGACACAGCAAATGCTCATGGCACGTTCCAGAGTTCAGGTGAGGAGCCTCATGGACAAGATTAGCTGAGCTGGAGCAGTTCTCCTTGCACTGCTAGAGGCTTCTCATCGAGGAGAACACTGGGAAGGGGGGATAGCTGTGATCTAGCTCCCGGGCTAACTTCAGAAGAGCTGAACACAACCCTCTGCACTGCTTGAACCCCTGAAAACAGTGGGACACACTGACAGAATAAACAGAGCTGTGGGCAGGGAAAAGAAGAGAATAAAAAAGGGCTTATCGAGAGACTCTCTCATGTTCCTAATCAGGCTATGAGCACAGTTGGGACTCTCAGGCGCTACTGCAATATAAATAACAAATAAAAACAGAGAGCAGTGCTAGAATGTAGTGGTAAGAGGAATCCTGAGAGCAGGCCAACGTGGAAATAGAGAAAACAGGAGCCAGTGAGCTTAATCGGGATGCAAACCCAGTGCCAAAAGTAATAACAGGGCTACGGAGCCAATGCGTTAGAAAAGCAACTCCAGTGTGACAGGCAAAGGGAGAGAGAGACTCACAAAGAGCAGCAGTGTAACAGCAGAAGATGTGTGGGAAGCTCAGCCAAATTATTACAGCAGACAAACATTGTCAATATAAAATAATGCAAAACCTTCTACTGTGCTTGGCAAAGCTCTGTGCTGCTGAGCCTACCAGAGGCTAAGCAGCAAACGCCTGCATTGTGTGGCGGTAAGGCACAGCTCTAAAGAGTGCTCAGCCTGGCCTCCAGGACAGACAGAGAAGGACTGTGCAGCAGATGGGAACACCACGACCGAAGGGGATGTTTCGCAGGTTGGTGCTTCACTACGCTGATGTGACGGCAGCTCTCAGCAGCCCTGGACCCCAAGCGCCCTGCTGGTGTGGGTCTTGAGATCAGAGGGCAGAAAGGACAAAATATTGTATTAATCCATGTCCCTGTAAACCTCAAAGCACAATGACATAAAGCAGAAGGTAATTTAAAAGCAGGACTACTGACAGCTCAAGTCAGACAGGGCTGGAAGCTTGAAGGCATGTGAGGAGCTGTCTGGGAAGACCAGGACACCCAGCAAGCCAGCAAAACACACAGACCTGTCCTGGACTAGGTACTGGACTGCCCAAAGAGAGGGGAGATGGCAGTATGTGTATGGCACAGGAACTCTGGGAAAACACCTTGCCACCCAACTTCTCACCTTCCCTAGAAAATCAATGTTCCCCTCCTCGTTGAGCAGCCACTCAGACATTTTGTGCAATTACATCTTTAGTATTCGAGCTGATGGGGGGAACTGCTTGTGAAGGAGAGGATGTGTGTGCAGAGGGGAAGGATTCAGTAGTTCAGCCGTGGTATGTTAGAGAGTGCAGGGACCAGAGGCAAGTGGGACATGGAAATAACAATGATAACCCAGGTTAGAGGTTTCCAGGACAGATGTCACCAGCAAAGGAAAGTGGAATGTGTTTAGCTCCTCCACACTCATCTTCTGGAGTCTGTACTGCCCTGTTCAGCCCCTTTGCCAGTGCCGGGCTGCTCTGAGCTTGGTGGAGGCTGTTGGGTGCCCTCAGCCCTGTAGCTAGGGCAGTGGTGGCTGTGGTTCTCTGGCACAGCCCTGCATGGCTGGCTGGGGATGTGTTTATGGTATCCTCATTTCCTCCAGCAGAGCCCTGTCACCAGCATTACAGGATCTGCCAGGCCAGTCTTACTTCACAGCAGCCACCTGCCTAATCCCATCACAACACATCTCATTGCCATCTGACCTAAAGAAAGAGAAGGTGACCCTGTAGTTGCAAATGCATGTGGCAAGCTTCATCTTCTCCAGTCTCCTGTGCTGAAACCCAGGATAAAGGCTTCCCCTAATATGCTCTGACAGGAAAGGCTACATTTAGTCAATTAGTTAAATCTCTAAAACTCTCTTTTACTGACAACGTCCGTTAGAGATGAGTGAGTGAGGTCCTGGCAGCTCTCCAGAGAGCATCCCATGCCAAATGCTGTGAGACACAGCATGGTGCCCTTCCCCCTGCAGACCTGGCAGCTTGGCCTTGTAGGCAGGGCTTAGCACAGCTCCCCGGGCTCCCCTTGGACCCTCTGTGCTTCCAAATGAACTGACTAGCCAGGCATGGCTACCCTGAGAGCAGAGCAGAGGGACCAGTCAGTTGGATAGGAATATGCAGCTCAAAAGCATTGCCATGTCCATCTCAAAGCAGCTCACCTGAGCGCATGCAGTGAGTCACAGCAGAGGGATGTGCCCAGGCAGTCCCACTGCAGCACAGGAACTACAAGACCAAGTGTCATCACTCATAGCTACCTAGGTGAAGATATTCCCCTTCTGGCTGTCTAGTCAGGCAAGAGGAGCCACATTGGCATCGCACAGGAAATCAGGGCACTGGTGCTCCAGCTGCTGTAAGCCATGCTTGTGCTGAGCTCCTGGATCTCAACAGCAGCAAGACACTTGGGGCTGGGCAGAGCCCAACAGCTTTTAAATTCTGATATCAACATCTTTTGTAGGCATATTTCTCATGGTCACCCCTCTGCTAGTCCCCACTGAGCTGTGTAGGAGAAAGCTGGTGTTAAGTCCTGGCAAGTCTCACCTGCAGTCATGTTCTGCCTACTGTAACCTTGAGGTATTTCCAATGAAGGCTCCAGCAGTGGTAGCAAGCAGGTCCCATTACCACACAGGTCAAGAGCTGGTTTCCCTCAGAGGCACAGAATACTGAGAGGCACTATCAGCCATCCCATCCCCAGCAGGGGAATTCAGCTCCAGGCTTTGCAGCTCAGGTATACTGCTAGTCCATGTGAGGTGACAGAGCTACACCCTGCTGCTAGAGCAGAGAACCTCCCAGCAGAACAGAGCTACAATACTCAACAAGGTGTTTCCCCAAAAGAGTGCTGCATTTCCCCCCCTGTTCAAACAGACACAGCCCAGAAGCAGTAACCAGCTTCTGAAGAGCAGAAGCAGCAGCAGAAACAAGTGGACAGTAGCTCCTTTCCAGAAATCCTTATTCCTTTATCCAAATATTGATGTGCCACTATCACAGTTTGGCCAAATGAAATGCAAGCAGATGCCTTGACTGAAGCTGGAGGGACCCATCACTGGCCATAGATCTGTAGCTAACATTTCCTTAAACAATTCTAAAACATCTCCAGCTGACCAGAAAGATCCTAGGGAACAAAACAAGAGATCTCTGCTTTTTCTCCATGAGTGACTTCCCAGCTGGGCCTGGAAGTAGCAACAGTGTTCAGGTTTGTTTAGATAACTCCACTTTATAAATCCCAGACATTTACAAATGCCTGCAGCCAGCAATGCTGTGGTGCCTTGGGTCTGGGTGGCAGACACAGTGGTCCTCTCCAGCCCACAGCAGCAGGGTGCTGGGAGAAGAGGTGGCCATGCCTTGTCTTCTCTTTGCAGGCTTCACCTGGACTAGAATTAATGTAGGAGCCCACTGAAGGAATGGTATAGTGGAAAAGAGAAATATGCTTTGAGGTTTGAAAAGCTCCTCTGAATTGCCTGAGACAGTACCCAGTGACAGGACAAAATGCTGACAAACACCTTAGAATCATAGAATCAACCAGGTTGGAAGAGACTTCCAAGATCATCCAGTCCTATTCAGTCAACCAGACCTTCACCCAGCCCTATTCAGTCTACCAGACCATGGCACTAAGTGTCTCATCCACTCTTTTCTTGAACACCTCCAGGGATGGTGACTCCACCACCTCCCTGGGCAGCCCATTCCAATGCCAATCACTCTCTCTGGGAAGAACTTCCTCCAAACATCCAGCCTAGATCTTCTCCTGGCACAACTTGAGACTCTGTCCCTTTGTTCTGTTGCTGGGTGCCTGGGA
The DNA here is from genome assembly GCA_013400475.1 of Tricholaema leucomelas. NCBI lineage: Eukaryota > Metazoa > Chordata > Aves > Piciformes > Lybiidae > Tricholaema lacrymosa > Tricholaema leucomelas. The sequence goes on along the minus strand of WAAF01018158.1, from coordinate 345,370 downwards.
GAAGAGACCAACCCCATCTGGCTACAGCCTCCCTTCAGGTAGTTGTAGACAGCAATGAGGTCTGCCCTGAGCCTCCTCTTCTCCAGGCTAAGAGAAGAGCCAGAGGAACAGGGCAAAGTCAGTCACTTCCCAGCAGGATTCATGATCTGAGTGGCAAAGTCATGGCTCCCATTGATATTTAACCTTTGGTGGAGATTCTCAGCCACTATCTGAGCTTTTTGATGTCACTATCCTCAACAAAGGATGCTGGGGGCCACAAGTCCTCCTGCTGTGAGGAGCTGATTACAGCAATGTGCTACTGAATTTAAGCGAGATAGGATGAGGGACTTGCTGGATCAGCCACATGTAAACCTTGATTTGGTTAAATCATTAGGTTTAAACATGTGCATAGCTGTCACTAGAGGAATATTAGGCACATGTCTAAGCACTACACTGAGCACAGACGAAAGGAAATCAGCCTAAGTTCACAGGTCAAATTTTCTTGTCCTTAGGGAAAGAGGAGAGGGGAAATTACTTTGGTGGAAGATTCAATATCGGTTTGCTGGGCTAAAGAAAAGACCTGGGAAGGAACAACAGCCCTGCAATGATTAAAAAGAAGGTTACCATTTAAAAGGGATTCTTTTCCTTTTAAAATGTGTACTTCTATCCTGACACTACAAAAGCTATCACAACATAAATACAGAGCCCAGAAAGTCTCCATTGTTCCTCACAATCGAAACCATATTTGCTATTTACGTTTCCTTCAAAAGCAAAATTACTTTAATGAAGTATCCACAAACACAGCTCATGGAATCCACAAACATCTGGCGGAGGCTGCATTCATGTTTCCACTCTGAGTTGCATTACATCCCTTTTTTTTTTTTTTTCTTAAGCTAGGACAGACAGAGGGTAATGTCTGAAATTACAATTGGGGGATCATTTCCCTATCCTGAGAAAAGCAAGAGCCGGAATAGCAGGGCAGACTAAGCAAACAAAGAAGTCTGTGTGCCTGGAATATCTTCTAAGAGCATGAAGAGAAGGAAAACGTGAGAGAGGGATATACAAACCAGAAATCCTACAAGCAGGAAAGCTGCTGGTCCTTGTGGTACCAACTTTCCCACATCATATTCACTGAAATCTGTAGGATATCAGAGCAGCATCCAAGTTCCTCCTCTCTTCTGGGCATCTTAAAAAGGATTTCTGTCTGTCTGTCTTGCAAATTCTGCATGGATTGTATCACTGTGGAGCTCAGATGCACCAAATCTCCACCACACCACGGTCCAGCAGTGAGTGTTGAGGGCAGGACGAGTGAAGGGCACCAGCAGCAGATCCAGATGTTTAGTATCCACTGACAGAGGCTTACCCCTCCCTGATACCAGTGTCCTTAGGGCAGGATCAAGACCTTGGTGTCCTCTTTTCCCTGGGTGCTGCCTCCCGTTTTACCTCCACATTCTGAACCTCCTGGGTGATGTTTTGCAGGGTTTTGCCACCAGCTGGGATAGAGTTACTGCTGGATCCGGGGCTGGGATGCCCTTTGAAGTCTGGGTTTCCTCAGCAGAGGAATGTCCAGGGGCACAGAGGCTGCTGGACTCAACATCTGAAGAGGAAATGGAACGTCTCTGCCACGCGGTACACAGTTCTGAGGACGGACAGTGCTGGCAGCAGTTGGTGTCCTGCAGGATTTCTCCTGAGGGTTTGGCACCCGCTCTCTGGACCTAGCTGCACCCAAAGGAAGGTCCCTGCCATGCCAGTCGACATCCTTCCTCAGGAGCCAAATCCAATTTTGCCCTTGGCTTTACCTTGTGTAATAACAAAATTCCACCTGGACATCGTTCCTGTACAACCTGATCTAGGTGACCACGCATTAGCAGGGTGGCTGGACTAGATGGGCTCCACGGGTCACTTCCATGCCGGGTCTCTGTGACTCCTGACAGTACAAGTGGAGCTGGAAACAGCCTGGTCAGCTGCACTTTTCTTGTGCATTGAGGACTTTAGGCCAATGCAGATGTAGGAAGCTGGAGAACATTTATGCAAGTGAATCTCACCCAACCCCAGAGCCAAATGCTGCAGCTGCACACGGCTGCCTGCTGCAAGGAGAGGCTCAGTGCCAGGGGATGTGTCTGGTATCCCTGGCTAGCATCTGCGAAGCGGCAATCCTGAGGCTTCTTCTCCTTCACTGCACACATTAAAGGCAGTGGTAGAAATGTCTGATCCCCTGGGAGGACCCACCTCTCCCAGAGCTCACAGTTGGCAGCCTGCATTCCTACAGGAGGAGTTTCCTGCTCATCTCTGTGCTGTAGTTTTACCTTGAGATATTTTCCCACCCTCCATTCACAGCCTCCCATGAAAAGATGCCTCCAGCTTCTCATCTGTCATTGTCATGGATGTCCCAGACAGCTCAGTTAATTGCTGCTATGTAGCACAGAGAAACCTTGCTCCCTTGGGACCCTCTGAGAGTGGAGCTGGAGAGCAAGATCCATAGGCCTTCCCGCTGAGGAGAACAGAGCCAAGGAAGCTGTTTTTCCCAGCCTCAAGTTAAAAGCTGAGCCCTGATATGCATCTGCTGGTCTTCAGTATTACTAGTGTCCTTGTAGCTGTGCTTTCATGCTTAAAGCAGTTCCAGGGTACATAACTCTGTGGTTATAAAGCTTTCTAGTTGGTTATTCCATTTCCCTTTGCTGGTGTCAGCTACCTGAAGAGAGTATTAGCTCTGGTATAGAGAAACAAATGTAATCCTTGGCTCTCCTGAATTCCCCAGGCAGCAGTTGCAGGAGAAGCAGAGACTGGAGGTGGGTAAAAGGTATAGTTTACTGCAGCTTATGTTTATGAAAACGAGGCCTGGAAACAGATCTCCTAAGATCCTTGGCGGGAGAAATGCAAACCACGTTGTTGTTGGGACCTGCAGCAGAAGCCATGTGCACTCCCTAGTCATACTTCGGAAAGCAGATGGACGAGGAAAAACAACCCAAAGCAGGGATGCTCCTGCAATAAATGTACCACTGAAGAAGAAAGATTGAGGAGCTCAGTGGGACATGGGTTGGATGTCAGAGGCAGGAAAACAAGCAGCTTCGGCAGGTCTAGAGGTCACTCTGCTGTGGGCTGTCACCCAAACAGAGCAGGAAGAACCACACATGACCTGACACAGTGTGATAGTGAAGTATTTATCCAGTGTACCATGGGCCTGGAGCACTGTCAGGGATGCTGGCTAGTGCCATTACCCAGGACCAGGCTGGGGGTCTGCTCTTTCCTGGCAGAATGGGTGTTCACACATGCTTCACAGCATGGTACTGTTTAGAAATGTAGAGATAAAATCAAGACCTTGTTTTATGAGCTGGAAAAACCCCATGGAGAGACAGAGGACATGCTTAGAATTTTATCTCCTGACAGTGTAAACCACACCTTTCTCTACCAAAAGATATTAATCCTGTAAGATTGAGAGGGAAGACGTCAGAAGAGGAGGGTGTCTGGCTCCTTGCCAGCTTTATTTCTGCCTTCTTCATTTCTTGACTCTTCTTCGTGGTGTAACATTTCCTGCTCTATCCGCTGCTGGTTAAATCACAACACCTCACTTCCCAGCTGCTCTCCATCCCTTAGCAGCAAAGGCACTTTTAGTGGTCTTCTACCTGCACTCTTTTTCCCAGTCCAGATGCATTTTCGGATGACTAAGCCTTCACCATCCTCACCAGCAGTGCCCATAACCACTGCTTTGACATTGCAAGTGGCTGGAAAAGATGCACTAGACCACTTCCAGGATAAACTCTGTGCTTGGAACCCCTTCTGCCCATACACATCTCCTGCATTTGCAGCCCTTGTAAGACTTGCTCCAGTGACCACAATCTTTATACACAGCAGACACATGGCTGTGGAGGTGCTGCCCAACTATTGCTCATCTTCACACCCCCAGAGTAACCCAACCCACCAGATGGCTTCCAACAGCCGAAAGAGGAGAGAGATAAAAGCTTATGGAAAGCACTCACCCTGCGGCCTTTCACCCCTCTGATCCCTGGTGCACCACGGACTCCTGCTGGACCCTGCAAGGGGGAGAAGGGAAAAAGATTGAAGATGGAGAAGAAGGAGGAAGGCAGCAGATGTTGATAGGATCCCACTTCCCTGTGTGATCTGCAGGGGCCTCAGACACAGACTCCTGACCAGCAGGTTGGTTCAATAAACTCTTGCCAAAGACATGAGCAGATTTACTTGTCTGTAGATGCTCTCTCTTTCATTCTTTACCTTGATAATTGCCTTTGGATTGTGAACATTTAGGCTAAGGAAGCTGGCTGTGGTTTGTATGCTTAATATCTGCAGCTTGTTGTCTAAGTGGTGTGACCTGAAGAGAAGCTGATCAACCAGAATTCCCTTCAAAGCTATTAAAAGCAGCTGTTGCTCAGTATCTGTACAAAAATAATAACAACCAGGATCTGCTTTTCAGTTGTTCAAACACAAAATCAGACACCTCATCTTAGGCATCCAAGTTTGACCTTTTCAGTCAAATGCTGATCTTATCTTCAGGTAACTGTTGCCCTCTTAGTGCTGGCAGAGATGCTAATTTCCTTTGGCTTCTTGGTGTTGTGGATGGTCCTGCTCTTACATTTACTGAAAGGTTTCAGATTTTCTTTTGACTGGGGTTTGCACACACTTGAGTCATTCATGTGGGTACAGAAAATGCAGAAGAAAATGAAAAGCTCTGTTTCTTTTCTATTAGGAAGTTTCTCAGAGTCAAAATTTCAAGGATATGTTCAATTACCAGGACTTATTTCTATATTATGACTTAAAACCCCTTCTCTTTAAAGTTAGTCTCTTCCTGCTGTCAGAAAAGAGAACCTGAAATTGACACACTCCATTCTTACTCTCTCAAACATTGAGAGAGATTGTAGCCAGGAGGAGGTTGCTCTCTCCTCTCAGGTGGCCATCACCAGAACAAGAGGACACAGCCTCAAGCTGTGCCAGGGGAAATTTAGGCTTCAGGTGAGGAGAAAGTTCTTCACTGAGAGAGTCATTGGCTACTGGAATGGGCTGCCCAGGGAGGTGGTGGAGTCGCCGTCCCTGGAGCTGTTCAAGGCAGGATTGGAAGTGGCACTTGGTGCCATGGTCTAGCCTTGAGCTCTGTGGTAAAGGGTTGGACTTGATGATCTGTGAGGTCTCTTCCAACCTTGGTGATACTGTGAGGCTGTGATACATTCCACATCAAGCTTTGCAATTTATACTTTAATAGATTTTACCAACCCTCAACCCTGCCAAAACTCTACCAAGGATCAGAACAGAACTGGACCTTGATCTTCCTGCTGCTTCTACTACTAATAAAGCACTTTTGGAACGGAGGCATCTTTCAGCAAGTTCAGCACACAAGCACTTAGCTGTTCTCACTCAAGATGGAAAAGTTAGGTGCCTGTAACTGTATTTGCAGTCCCAGGAAATCTTGGGTTTGCCAGTGAGTCAGTAGCGACTGGCACAGACAAGCAGTGGATGTGTCAGATGCCTGTTTTATAGAGATTTTTATGATAAGCTCACACTGAAATGAAATTCTTTGTTGGTATTTGGAATATCCTCCTGGAAGTCTCAGCCTCTCCCAAATGCCTTATTAAAACACAAGCACGGCAATATTTGTTCTGATGGCAAAATGCAGAGGAAAGTACTAGATGTCATGCTGGGAATTTCAAGGAACTGTTTAGGAGCAGATGAGTGACCTTTAGTACTGCTATATGTGCACAGCATTTTCAACACTGTGTGTTAGCAGAAAAGATGTGCCAGGGTGGGGAGCAAGAGGAGGGAAAAGGAATTCACGAGCCTCAGTGCGCTGAAATTAAGGGCAGAGTTTCCTGCCATTGACTCTGCTTTTGCTTCCCACTCCCAATCACCCTCTATTGAATTAATCAGCCATCAAGAGCTTGCTAAGGCTCAAACATTTTAACAGTTCAGGACAAACAATAACAGGGTGCCTCAGGTCTGGATTGAAAAGCAAATAATGAATATTTGGTGGAGAAACAGGCAGAAACAGCTGGAGTTAATGATTGGGGATCTGATATTAGGAGATTATTTGATTTACTGGCTTTGTGGGGAATCTTGGCTTATTGAATTATGACTTTTTAAAATGCAGTCTTGGAGCAAACATTTTGCTTGGATGAACTTGCTGTTTGCCTGCAGGAGAACAGGGAATTGAGGGAAGCAGCAGGACCCGGGGACACTCTCGGCTCTAAGAGTGCTGCACAGAAGTTTCAGCATCTTCACTCAGAGCTGATGTCTCAACTCATACTGCTGTTGTCATGCCCCAGTGAAGTAAGAAAAAACCCCAGCTTCAACTGAAGCTACTGGTTAGTGGTGCAGTAACCCCAAAGCTTCGGGGCTGGGAGCCTTTTGCCACAGGGTGAGCGAAGAACCCACATCTGCCCAGGACGCACTCCTGTCTGCCCCACGCTCACAGACATGGAGAAAGCAGGGAGCTTCCCTAATGCTCCAGCTGCCAAAGTCAGGCAGCAGCTAGTGTGCTAAGAAAGGGACACTAGAGATACCCACCTGCCTCCTAGACTTCTGCCAATGCCAAGTACTGCTGAGAGGGGCCACAGAGCGGCTGACGGCTGTGGGCAGCATCTTGCTCCTTGCATAGTAAGGGCCTGGCCAGTGCCATGCTAATGCTTGTTGGGTAGGGACAGGTTGCCCTGAGGTGCTGCTTGACATCAGACCTTTTCTTGCTCTTATGTCCATTGACTTGTAACTGTGAAATCTCTACCCAGGCAGCAGCTGGCTGCAGCTGGTGGATCCAGAGCATCCCCATAGCTCCCTGCAGTGGGCAGAGCTGCTGCTGATCTGGAGGCCAAACATTTGGCCCTGCCCAGGCCTTTCACTGCTGTGATCTTCCTCCCAGTTAACAAAGCTGTGGGAATTCACACACTGAGCAAAATCCATTCCCTGTACCCGCCTGGGCCTGTCTTTCTGTTGGTTCCAGCAAAGGACACGTAGTGGTGTTTGTGCTGCTGGGAGAGCTGCGCAATGGCTGTGGGAAACTGCAGCCACGCGAGGATCTACGTCCACATCAATTGCACGCTCCAGCCACAGCTGCACATGTGCCAGGCGAGCCCATCCAGATGGAGGATGCACCTGGGGGCAGCTGCTCTGCTCCTCCTCTCACTCCCCTGAGGGGCTCTGAGAATGCCCATGCTAAAGTTACTGTGTGCTGTACTGTGATCTCCATGCTGCCAGCTGCTCCCAGCAGAGAGAGACTGCCCTGCAATAACAGCCTGAGCTGGTGAGCTTGTGCTCAGCTGGAAGATGGAGGCTGGATTGAGAGTTTCGGATGCTCTGTTAGGGAAACAGGCTGCAAATGTTTGAAATCACACCACTTCTTTTCTCTTCATCCCTCTTTCATCTCTGTCCATGTTGTCCCTGCACATGCCCCGTTCCTTCCCCCATATCTCTTGTATATATCACAAACTAACTGGGATACTACTGCCTGACTCAGCTGCTTGACTCAGCCTATGAGTGCCCAGGATATGAGAGGCTGATTTTTGATGTGTGGCATTATGAGGTGGTGATAGACTTTACTTACTGTTGGTCCAGGGATCCCAGGAAAACCTACTCCTCCTGGTATCCCTGGGTGCCCCTAAAAGAGAAGGAAGAAGAAAATTCCTGGTGTGACTTCCCAGAATTCAAGTAGGAAGGCAGGAAAAAAGGCACAGTTGGTTGCTTGCAGGGTCAGGCAGGTCTGTTGTTTGTCAGGGTAAAACTGCTTGGGGCAGATGGAGGAGGTCAAACTGCCAAAATCCCAGCTGTAGTCATGCTTAGGAGTGTAAGCATCTAGCTTTTCTGAGCACTCCAGAAAAGAATGGGCTGAAGTAATACAAAACTCTGTCTTTGGGTCTTGCACTATGGTGGACAGGAGGTGTCAGAGCAAGACAAGATCTTGCTGGGCATCCCCAAGTGGCAGTGCACATAGCACAGCAGAACGCCAGAACTGTGCTGGCCAAGCAACTTTGCATCTCCAGCTACCCCTGGCAACATGGTGGAATGTGACCAGCAGATCCCTGTTCCTGGACTCTGCCTGTTCAGTAGCCAGGATGCTTGCAAACAGGCAGCCCTTCAGGTGCCACAGCTTGCAGTTCCTGGTTATGTCCTCTTGACACAACAGGTCCTCAGCTGATGGAGCTGCAGAAGGTGTGTCAAAACCCAGTGTTTCCTGAGGGGCAGACTGCTGAACGTGAGTGCTGAGGAGAGGTTTTACCTCAATATCCAGTCAGTCAAATGGCCATTCCCACCCCACCAGAGACAGGATGAGTTCTGCAGCTGTTGTCACACAACCAAAAGACCAGGTGAAGATGCACCCATTGCTAGGACAGGGAGAGAGGCAGCAGCAAGAGCGAGAGAATGCAGACTTACTCCTTACCATCGACCCCTTGACTCCTGGAGGGCCTGGGGGTCCCACCGAGCCACGGTCACCCTAAGGAGAGATACAAGTATGGGGAAGAGTGAGGACATCTGCTAACAAGTACTCTGAGCTGGAGCAACAGAGATCTAGAGCAATGAGACAACTAGAAGATCCCAGACCTGCAGCCTATGCTGTAAGGTTTCTATCAGAAAGGCTTGCAGTAACAAATAATCCTCTTTCAAGAACCCATCTCATCAGAGCAGTTAAAGGACTACAGCAAGAATTAGCTAATCCTTCATATCCCCAAAGAAGGGACTTTACTATTGCCATCAAACCGAAGGACAAGAAACAATGCACTCATGAACACCTTCAACTCCATACAGTGCCAGGACTGGATCCCAGGAGATCTCCATGCTTTCCTACCCAAGGAATGACATCCCTCTCTGCTCTGCAGTTCTGATCCCTATAGATTCTGGCATTTTTGGAAGCTTGAATGTGAAAGCTGTGATCATGAGGCTCTGCTGAGAGCAGGCAATCAAGTTGGAAAAGACCAGAAGTGTTGCCTGAAATAGATGGCTGCTGCTTTCGGAAGACTGTAGGTGTCTTAGGAGGACTCCCTGTCCTGTGGCTCACACTGAGACCATAGTGTAAACAACCACTATCTGGTGGCCTGTCTTTGGGAGGCTTCTAAAGCAAGGCACCAAAAAATCACTTATTCACTCCAAAAGCAGAACACCTCCTAAGCCCTACAACCCATGAAAGGACAGGAGATGAGGTGAGCGCTATCACAACCTGCCGATGAAAGGGTAAGTTGAAGGCGTAGCTCTAGCTATGGGACATCAACTGCTCCCTTTTGGAGACAGTGGCAGTTCCCACCAGGGCTTTGTGTACTCTGCCTTGCAGCCCCAGTAATGCACTGGGAGTTAGGTGTGTTAAGTTGTGTGCTTGGGGGGATGAGGAAGGAGGAGTTAGCAAATGCTGCCAAGTAGTTTACGCCCAAAATCTGACCTACCTTCCAACAGCCAAAACGTAAGGGGAAATATTTTCTGGGCTCTAAGCAGCTTATTAGAAACAAACCCCAGAGTTTGTGTTGTCACCAGTTGGCCCTTGTAAACCAATGTAAGGGTTTTTTCCCCTCCTGAATGCATGGATTTTATTAAGTGCATTGTTCTCTTTGATAATCTTTGGATTCTACTGGCTTCAACCTTAAGTTTTGCAGCTCTCAAGACAGAGATTGCTGACTCAGCTATGTCTAATGAAAGCATATTTCCCACTTCATTTATCTCATAGGAAGCTGCAGGATGCTATGCCAACTGGAGGCCTGGTTGAGGTTTTGATTTGATGATAGTTATTTCTGTCATCCATAAGTCTGTCCTGGTAGAGAAGTCGTCTGATGCAAATCACAGCTGTGCAGAGGATCTCCTAGGGCAGATTTTCAAAGGACAGCCTGGGTTTGCCTTAACACCAGTGTAATCATGGTGTTACAGAGCCCATCTGCAAGATGAGGAGAGCTCATGTGCTCAGGTCATTGGCATGGAAGTCACAGGGCCAGATGTGAATTTGCTGGAGCAGGGAAAAAGATCTTCCCACGTCTCCTGCATGGCAAAGTCCTTATTCCTCATTCAATTCATGGCTGCAGCTGCCACCGAGACAGCTCACTCAGGCACCAATTTTCTGTCTAACCAATTTGGACACATCACAGACTCCTTATCCCTCTGTTTCCCTTCTGTAAAACGCAGCCCACACCATGTCAGTCGTTTTAGTGTTTCTGTGTCTGCTCCTGCTCCACCAGAGGCCAGGCAGTGCAAAGGGCTTCCCAAAGGCTGCCGCAGACAGGCAGTAAAACGCATTTGCAGTGAGCACACTATAACTGTCACAGAGTCCTGACATCATTACCCAGAGGACAGGGCTTGAAGTAATAAAAACACAAGAGAGAACTGATGTGCAGAACGCATCATTTTATGCTCTTTACTATCTTTACGGCTGGACTGTGAATATTTAAACCACCAATGAAAACCAGCAGTCTGCAGATGAGACCCAATGAATGACAGAGATGATTTGCCTTTGGAAGCTCTCCCTGAATAAAATTTCACACTCTAATAGGAAACAAATTAATGTCCATTTACATTTTTATGGAAAATAAAGCCATTTTCCTTCCTGAAAGCAGCATGCATCTGTACTGTACACAAGAGGGCACCAACCCTTAGTGGTGTGCCCAGAGCAATCATATGGGCAGCTGGATGGGATGGTCTTCATTAAACAAAAAGGGAAATGCTTGGACCAGCTTCTGCTCAGATAGGCAGGTGGCTGCTCTCTTCTACCTTCTCTGTACCTGGGAAATTGCTGCGATCTCCTGTTCAGTGCAGACTCAGTCCCAGTCTTGTGTGACCCCAGTGAACAACTCAGCTTGGATTTGTGAGCACATCTCTGCAGAAGTCTGTCTGTAACCTGAACTACTTGGACTCCTCTCTTGACCAGGAACACAGTTCCCTCCCTCCCAGAAAGCCCAGGACTGTTCAGTACAAGTTTTCTGGCAGATTATGAATGAATAAAGCTGAAATTTCCAGAGAATACTTGATAGCATCTCCATGGAGGGCAAGTGCATACTAATTCCTAAAAGTGAAGTGAATGACTTTTGCCTGGCCTGAGATGAGCTCAGACACCTTAGAAATGCTGCATTCCCAGCTGGGAGGAAACTTAAATCTCCACAGTATTCCTCCCACCCTGCAGAAGTTACAACAACCAACTCATTGTGAGCAATCTTACCTTCTCTCCCGCTATCCCGGGCTCCCCTACTGGACCAATGAACCCCATGAGACCCTGAGAAAAGAGAAAAGCACAATTAATTTTCACTTTCATTTACTGAGAAAGTAAACCATTTTCTCTGGTCCAACTTGCTGGTTGAAAGAGCACAGCATCCCTTCTATAGCGCTCTGTAATTCCTACTGGCTACCAGCACGGACAGAGTTGCTCCCGGCCATGGGAATGTCTCACTCCACAGCTGGTTCTGCTTTAGGCGCCAGCTGGAATGGCAGTGCTGGGATCTGCAAGAGCAGCCACAGCACGTGGGATTGGGGATGAGTGAAGCACGTTTGGGAGCAAGGCTGAGGCCACAGCCTGGCTTTCCCCTAAACATCAGCACAGCTTCCCCAGGAGCATCGCTAGCAGCAGCTCCTGGGTTGCACAGTCTGAGCGCTGCCATCGCCTTCACTGCTGTACTCAGCAGATTTCCTCTGGGCTAACCTGGGCTGCCTCAAACTCTCCTGCCAACTCATTTTGATCCAGAAAGGGTCACGCTGTTGGGATGTCAGTAGGAAACACAGGTCTGAGGACACAGCCAGTGGGTCAGCAAGGCAGCAGATCCATCACACTGCTCAGAAACGATCTTGAAAAAAAACCCTCAGTCTAAGCTCAGGATTTAACATTTGGGAAAATGAAGAAACAAACTGCTTTTAATTAGGAAGATGGGAACAGAAGCAATCCCAAGATAAGATTCCTGAGAATTAAAATACAGCAGCCTCCCTACCAATGGCAATGGGTTGCTGGCTCTAGAGATGTAAAGGACCATCCTCCCTGCCGTAGTAGGTGCTCTCTCTCACTGCAAGATTCTCACGGCCTTGTCTCTAGACCCAGCAGGTCCCTGGGACATAGTTATCTATATTTAGTTCCTCCAATGAGTCTGCAAGTAAAAGGATTCATCTCCTGTTGAAGCTCTTCATAAGCTGCCCCCAGCTAGTACAGGGATGACAAATGAAGCTAGACCTCAGCTTGTTTGATTTTAGGCAATGGTCTGATTGGTAGCAGGAGGTGTGCTGAGCACACTGGAGAGAGGAAATGGCTTCACAGTATCACAGTCTCACAGTATCACCAAGGTTGGAAGAGACCTCACAGATCATCAAGTCCAACCCCTTACCAAAGAGCTCAAGGCTAGACCATGGCACCAAGTGCCACGTCCAATCCTGCCTTGAACAGCCCCAGGGACGGCGACTCCACCACCTCCCTGGGCAGCCCATTCCAGTAGCCAATGACTCTCTCACTGAAGAACTTTCTCCTCACCTCAAGCCTAAACTTCCCCCAGCGCAGCCTGAGGCTGTGTCCTCTCGTTCTGGCGCTGGCTGCCTGAGAGAAGAGAGCAACCTCCCCCTGGCCACAACCACCCCTCAGGTAGTTGTAGACAGCAATAAGGTCTGCCCTGAGCCTCCTTTTCTCCAGGCTAAACAATCCCAGCTCCCTCAGCCTCTCCTCGTAGGGCTGTGCTCGAGGCCTCTCACCAGCCTCGTTGCCCTTCTCTGGACATGCTCAAGCATCTCAATGTCCCTTCTAAACTGGGGGGCCCAGAACTGAACACAGTACTCAAGGTGTGGTCTAACCAGTGCAGAGTACAGGGGCAGAATGACCTCCCTGCTCCTGCTGGCCACACCATTCCTGATGCAGGCCAGGATGCCATTGGCTCTCTTGGCCACCTGGGCACACTGCTGGCTCATGTTCAGGCAGGTATCAATCAGCACCCCCAGATCCCTCTCTGTCTGGCTGCTCTCCAGCCACTCCGACCCCAGCCTGTATCTCTGCATGGGGTTGTTGTGGCCAAAGTGCAGCACCCTGCACTGGCTTCTCCAGTGATACCACCCTGCTCTTCCTCTTTTTTAGAATAATTTGAAGCCTTCATAATAAGTTGCAAAGTTCCTCAATGAAATCCATCTCCTCTTCTCATTTCAACATCAAAGAAGTTTTTAAATGGCACACTCAAGAAAACATTCAGCATTAACAAACACAATGAGAAAAAAGCTACACTAGCAAGGCGACTTTTGTAGTGTGGTCTCAGAAATGGGAGAGCTTTTTCACCCTGCTATCTCCTTTCTGGGGGACCAGCAAGAAAGGAAGCAAATGTTCCCTCTCCACTCTTGCTCCATTGCTTTTTCCATTTCCAGCAGGCCTGACACATTTGCAGCCTGTGCATCGCTGCAGTTCTGTGCATGGACAAAGTGATACCAGGAGGTCACAAGGGGAGCATCCAAGCATCACAGCGAAGACTATTCAGGTTGTGCATCATCTCCTGTCACCAAAAGCCTCTCTCTCTTTATGAAGTCACGCTCACAATGTAAAGCTGTAGCACAATACAACCAGTCCCACTGCTACTCCCATATGTGTGAGGCTCAGCAGATCCATTCAGAGACACAAACCACAACTGGGTCACTGTCCAGTGACTTTTAGAGGGCACAGATTATGACAATGACTCCAAACATCAAGAGACTTCATGCATTAAAATTCCTCATGTGATGCAATTAAATGGCACCCTTTGAACACTGGTGGAGAGAGGAGCTCCTCAATGAGGTGTGCTGATGGGCTCAACAAAAGCATCTCTCGTGCAGATGCTCAACTGGCTTCACCTCTTGCAGGGCGCAGCCACACACGTGCTGCTCTGAGTGGCTGTTTACATCTCAGCATGTGAGCAGTATCCAGGTGAAAATATGGGGAAAAAAAACTCCTGAGAGAAGGCAGAGAGCTCAGTGGCTATGCTGGAGATGGAGTTAGATGTTTCCATTAGAAACTTATCCAGAGATGATGTCCCAGGAAACTGGCTTAATGGAAATATTGACTAACACCTTGGGAAGGCAGCTGCTGCCAGGAAAGCTCTGCTATCCCATCAGGGGCTTGATGTCACCAACCCTTCTGACATCAGCACTGAAATGACCTTTGCTGTGTCTGAAGCTGAAGCAGTGCCGGTGCACAGGCATACTACAGTGGTCAGGCTGCATGGACAGCACATGAGTGGGAGCAAAGCAGCACTGGGCTCACAGCAGAGTGTGCAGGGCAGGAGCCAAAGGGAGAGCAGGTAAATTTGCAATATTGCATATCAAGGCTGCCACTGGGTGGCATTGCTGAAGGCTGCTCAATCAATTACCCGTTCCTTGGACACGAGGGAGGTTTAGATTGGATATCAGTAAAAAAATCTTTACTGAAAAGGTGTTCAGGCCTTGGAACAGGCTGCTCAGGGAGGTAGTGGAGTTGCTGTCCCTGGAGGTGTTCAAAAAACATGTAGACACGGCACTTCAGAACATGGTTTGACAGCTGTTGTGGTGTTAAGTTGATGGTTGGACTTGATGGTCTTAGAGGTCTTTTCCAACTGAAACAATTCTATGATTTTAAGTGCAGATACAGAACTGAAAACTGTATCCAGTTACTGGAGTTTTGCAGTAGCTCAAGGCCATGAAGAAGGCAAATGTTAAGGTAGAGGAGAGAACAGTAATGCAATGAGATGGAACAAGGAAGTGCATTAGTAGGCAAAAATCGATACTAAAGCAAGAAAGAATAAATTCATTCCTGTGTTTCCAACTTCTCAGAACTGCCAAGCTCACTCTCTCTCCCTGAGAAGATGCTCTCTAAGATATTTCTGGGTTACTCGGGTCAGTCCTTGCAGAAGAAGAGAGATTTGCTCTTGCAGCAAATGTTGACATCATTCAGAACAAGGCTGTTCCAAAAACACCATTGAAAGGCAAAGAATATCCAAACACGGCTTGAAACTACCCTTCTGGTACATTGTCCATGGCAGCACCAGCTCCTACCCTACAAAGTGTCTAAGGAATCTGGGTCATGAAGCAAGACATACTGGTTGCGTATCCCAGCCAGCCCAGTGGTGCTCTAGAGATGGTTCTTAGAGCACTGATCACCCTCAAAGCAGCCCCCAAGCCCATTGGCCTCCTGAGACCCCTCTCACTGTCATGGATGTGCCATTTGTTATCACAGCCAATGTGAACTGGGTAGAGGCAAACACTGCAGGGCACACATCAGGATGGACGAGGAGCACAGCCTGAATTTCTGGCCTAGTTTTCACTCCAAACCCGGGGAAAATTCTGTCTGTCAAGTTTCTACTCAAAAGATGTCACTGCTCCCCACACACCCAACAAGAGGAGCATCCCATGGCGTGACCATGATGGAGTTGGGATTGAAGTGAGACAGCAGAGCAGGGACCCTGTGACGTGGCCAGGCTTCCAGCACAGTAGCTCCATAGTGTTTGCAGCCAATACTGTCTGCTCTGGGCAACATTAACTAAGATTGCTGTGTCTGCAAGCAGACACAAATCGAGATAGATATGTCTAGGCAAAAAAAAGTCTCCATAAATTATTGGGAGTGTATGAAACAACTGGGAGAGATTGGGTAATGATCTTCTTCAGCAGCCAAAATGGGATAGACACTGAGGGGAGCACAAACAGCAAAAGATTGAGCTTTTAACCAGAAAAGTCACTGGTGGCAAATATTAACTCACAGCAGCCCTGAATTGTGGCCATTACCCTGAAATGGCTGTGGCAGAAGATACTTTTCCCAGGTTCCCAGCCCTGCATGGAACAGGACTCCAGGCAGCGTGTGTAAGTCCCAGCGGCGGTGGCTGCCCGGGTAAAGGCACACACTCTGCAGCAAAGAATGCAAACCATTTGTACGAGAGGGGGGAGTTCAGCATGTCGCTCATGATTCACTCTGCTGCAGTCCCCGGCCAAGGGCACGGCGGAAAAGGGATGGAGGTTGTTAAAGAGCTGCTGGGGGCTTAGGGGGAAGGAAAGGGGGGGACCGGAGGGTTGTAATTCCTAACTCCGGTCTCTGGCTTACTCCGTTCACTGTCCGGCTCTGTCAAAATTAAGGCCCCCCTCTTGGCTGCATCAACAGAGTGCAAGTCAGCAATGAAGCCTTGCATAAATCATAGCCCATTTGAGAGAAAGAAGCGAGAGGCGAGCCCAGCGTGAGCAGGGTCTCCCAGGGACGGCACCGCCAGTCGCTCCCAGCGGGAACCGAGCGCGGCCTTTCTGTTTTACTGGTTCGCTAGAACTCAAAACAAAACAAACCCGGGACAAAGGACGGGAGGGAGTAAATGTACAATCCTCCCATTCAGATGAAAGAAAGGGAAAGTAAAACAGTAAATATCGCAGTTTAAGGGAGGACGCTCTGACCCGCAAAGAAAAGCCATGTGCTTTAACCCTCTCTGCTCCAGGCTCCCTGGTGGCCCGGGGCTGTGTTGGGGTCCCACTGCCCTCTGAGGAGTGGGGGATGGAAAGGTGGAGACGCGTTGAGGAAACACGGAGCAAGAGGCTGTGTGCACCACAGTGCCTGTAAATCCCTGAAGGAGAGGTCTCTGCAGGGGAATGCATGGGGAAAGGCACTGCTCTGGGAGGTGGGAAATGCCGATGCAATTCCCTGCTTGGTTCTTGGCGACTCATTTGACCTCGATCAAGCCAATCCATCTCTCCACACGTCAGACCCCACCTGCAAAACTGGCATTACAGCACATGCTTTGTAAGAGCACCACGAGGAGAATGCTTGAAGGATGCAACTGATGGCCTTGGTTTCCTTTGACAGATGATTGCAGAATAATTACCAGGTAGTGGGACCATCTGCCCCCTCCTGGAAGGAAGAGATACCCCCAGGGGGCCATGGAGCCACTGCCCTTTCCAGCATAGTGCAAGGGGTGCGTGGCTGACCCAAAGATCAGTATGTGAGTGAGCAGGGCTGTCACGTCCTGTGCAGCAGGAGGGATTCCTGCTATGACAGGACCATCTCATTGCCGTTATGGACATAGCTCAACTGCAGCCTCTCTCAGCTCTTCATTAATATTTTCAGTCTCTGGTGCAGAGCAGGAAGGTCCATGGCACGCTTCCCCAGGTTGCTATCCTGTCTGCTGTGAGGTGTTGCTTCTCCTGCAGGACTGTCTGACCTTCAACATGGACATTTTGGTGATACCTTCTTGTTCTACCTTCCCAGGTCTAGAAGAGCTCCATATTCTTCTGCTTCATATTCTTCTGCTTCCATCTACTGGCAAGGAAGGGTTAAACCACACATTTCCAGGGTACAGGGGAGCCAAACAGCTGGAGTCCTTCCAGCATATGAAGACAACAAGCATCTTATGAATGAACTTCCTGAGACAGTGTCCTTGCAATGGAAAAACAGCACATCAGGGACTGCCCTGTCTCATTTTTCCAAGTGAAAGCTCAAGTGCCACTGGCAGCCTTACAGAAACTCTCAAGTTTGCCTAAACAGATATTCTTAAGAAAGAGAAGAGAGCTTCAATGAGATGGATGGCTGATCTTTTCTCCTGCTGAGGGTTTGCTCTCAGAAGGAACCCATACTGAGGGCAGAACAGGAAGTCTGAAAGGTTTGACCACTGTTACTCGTTCCCATGGACTAGAGAACAGCAATGGCTCCTCAAGAGAAAACAGGGGCGAGGTGAAGGTGTATTGTAGTGTCAGGTGATCTGGGCAGCTCCACCTCGCAAAAAAACAACCCAGCTCCAACACCAAAGGCTGAAGCTTAGATGGAAGCAGGAATGAAAACTCAGCACTCCAACGCTGCTCAGCAAAGGTGTGATGGGAGAGGTGGTCATTCCTCACTAATCTGGTGTGGCATTTTTTGTTCTTATGACTTAACTGCTACTGAAATGGAAATTCTTTTTGGGTGATATTCCTAGACAGAGACTAATTGACTAAGAATATTCCTATTTTGTTCTTATGACTGGGTGATATTCCTAGACAGAGACTAATTGACTAAGAATAATACAAGCAGCTTACACACCACTGTGCTGGTTTTGGTGTCAGCAGAGGCCAGCTGTGTTTTCTTTTTGCTGAGCAGTGCCTACAGTTTTCATCCAAGGTCAGTCCTGAGGGACATTAAAGAATAATAATCCTAATGATGCTTTGCCCTTCAAGGACAATGTCTTATTAAGGATCTTAAAGCACTTCTAAAATACTCATTTTTAACTGTAACAGTATCCACAGTGGCCACCTGTGGTGCTAGGCTTGATGGGGCAAACGTGGGCTTATCCATGCCCAAACATGTTTGCCTGCCCCCCACCTCCTTCTGTGCTGGGGAAGTGACCTTGGGAGGGGAGGGCGCAAGCCCTGGCTTTGCCTAATGTGGTGAGGCCTGGCAAAGTGCCATTCCCATTGGCTAATCAATGCCCAGTGCCCCACTAGTCCCGGGCTGGATATTGATAAAGAGATGAGCAGGTAGCAGGAGGCTGCTGCTGCCTCATTTTACATCCTGGATTTGCCTGCAGAGCTTACCAGGAACAGGCTCCAGATGCCTGCATGCGGTCACCTTGCATAGCCCCAGTGTGACACTGTGCTGAGACCGTGCACACCTCAAGACATCCTGCCTGCCCCTGGAAGTCTTCCTGCTAAGACTACAAGTCCTGGAGATACACAGATCGTCCACAGGAGCTGAGGATAAGGTCAGGGATTGCCTGCCTCCTTCCCAGAAGCCTGGGAGAAATCAAGTCTCAGCAGCCAATTGGACAGAGTTCCACCTGCTTTGGGTACTGTCTGACTTATAATTTTGTAAGTAAATACTTAAAAGCCTCTTCCAGTATAATATTTGTGTTTGCCAGTGTAAGAAATAAGTGATCCAGTTTTGCCTGGGCCCTGCCTGTACACATTTCCAACCTGTGCATTGTTTTGAACCTGTGAGTAAGTTTCTGGCGAGTCTTAATAAACAGTTTTCATAGTTACTAACAATCATCACCTGGAGAGCAAAGTTAATACAGGTTATTCATTTTGCACAATCCCTCACACCACCTGAGATCACTGCTCGGAGCTGTCTCCTGCCTTCCACAGAAGGGGAAACTCAGGCACAGAGCTCTGCAAGGTGTTGCCTGAGATCATGCAGAGTCTGATAAAGCTGCAACTAGAGCTCAGATGTGTGGAAGAATTTAGCTTCTTCAGCTGTTTGCTCCTCGTGCGGTTAACTATTAACCACAGAATAGAAACAGCTCGAATTTCCACACAGAAATCGCTGTTCTTGATAGGTACTGAAACTTAGCAGGTTGCTGGAACTGGAAAGGACCCACCTTGGGTTTTTGGATGTGCTCGGTCAGAAACCCATGGAGGAAGCAATCTCCAGCCTGCTCCGTAGAGGGGAAAGAAGAGCCAGAGTGGCTGACAAGCTAAACAAAATCTAACCAAACTTGTTGACCACTGGTCAGGGAAAGAGCAGCTGTGTCATGAAACAGCCAGGGCCAGCTGCTGC
This sequence comes from Tricholaema leucomelas, assembly GCA_013400475.1. Taxonomy (NCBI): domain Eukaryota; kingdom Metazoa; phylum Chordata; class Aves; order Piciformes; family Lybiidae; genus Tricholaema lacrymosa; species Tricholaema leucomelas. Next base: position 326,028 of record WAAF01018158.1, on the reverse strand, counting down.
AGCCAGCTTGGTGTGGTCATGTGGGAACACAGAGAACATGTTGGAGGTTCTGTGGCTGCAATTTCAGGGCTGGTGGTGGACAAGTTGGTTGTTTCAATCACAGAGACATGGAGGCAACTGTTTCTTTTTTCTTGATGCTTGTGGTTCCCTAAAACCTACAGGGCTGATGCACATTTCCTGCTACCCCAGTAGCATGTTCTCTCTTGCAGTACAATGAAATGAAACTCTGTGCCTCTGTTTTCCAGGGCCTGGTTTCTTTAGCTGCCATCTCCTCTGCTCTCCAAAAAAGATTCAGTGGGACTCAAAGCAGCACAGCACCCAAAGCAGAGGATGCACCTTAAAACTGACATAGGCAAAGCCTGGAAATTGCCCTTTTAGAGAGAAGAACAATACACAGACATTCAGTCTCTTTCCTGACCGTGGGTATGCCTCCTTGAGAAGCACAGCCAGCTCTAAGTGCTGTCTTGCTGCCAGGACTGGCAGCACATCCACCTGCACTGTGACTTAATCACAGCATTGTGACTATGGAGAAACCTTCAGTTTAAAACAGACACCATGGTCACTATCAATGCTGTTCACCAAGAGCTTCAGCCAGACTAGAAGCATCCCAGCTGGAGCACCAGGACAGGTTCGAGGTGGCCAGAAGCCCCTGGCCACTGCCCTCTGATCATCTAGGTGATACTGTGTGTAGAAGGCTATCCAAAAGACAAGGAAAACAAAGAGTTTACCTGCTCACCGACTTTCCCCGGTCGGCCACGGTTTCCTGGCTCACCCTGCAAGGACAGACAAAGCACACAGGTTACTTGGTGCTCCCAGCCAGACTCAGTAGATGACTGATTCTTTGCACACCCATGATCTGGGCTGCTCAGTGTCAGTCCTGGAAAGGCAGGGAAACCCCAACATTTTGCAGACCCAGCTGTGACTTGGAAGATAATCCAAAGCAAGAAACACAGCTGACACAAACACGAAGCAAACGCTGCTCTGCAGCAAAACGACCCAGAAGCAGCTGGTCCTGCTGTGGTGAAAAATGCTTCACAAAACCAAGCTCAGGTAGTGAAACATAAACTGTCCACTTTCTTGTGGCACATCCTGCTTGCTTTATCCCCATGTTTAATAAGGCCTGAGTTCTCATCAGAGATATGCCTGAAGCTGGGGTGCTTCTGCCCCATAACATTCCAACCTGAAAGGCCAAGTAAATCAGACAGACAAAGACAGAAATGTATCAGCAGCAGGAAGAGAGGAGGAGAGGACTCTGATTATCCAAGGGATTTGAGGAGCACCTAGGCAAAGCAAGAGTACAGGTGCCATGGGGAGGGGTAGATCCTGAATGACAGAGGAGAAGGGATCCAAGAGAATTCACCCTGATTCTGCTCTTGGAAAATCTAACACAGGCACATTGCTCCCACATGAAAGCCAGAGAAAGCACCTATGTGAGAGAAATCACAGTGCAGGATGAGACAAACTCAGAGAGTGAGGAAAGTGAGAGGTGAAGAGAAAAGCAAGAGAAGGAGGAGAACTTCAAACCCACATGGGATCAGGGCAGCTGTGGCAGCACACGAGGGCTGGTGGAGTGCCCCTGGACAGGCCATCCAGAGGCCACACTCCCTGCTAACCAGTATTGTCTCTGGGTGATGGCAGCTGCATTTTCTCAGTAGGCAGATACTCCAGATGTGCTGCCAGACCACATTTTTGCTATTTGCTGTTTGAAGAGGTTGTTTTTGTTGGGTTTTCTCTTTCCTTTTGAGTGTGGGTTTGTGGAGCACGCTGCCCTGGCTCCTGCTGCTCATTAGGCAGCAGAGATAGGAATGATGTGCATTGTTTTAGAACAAAACCATGGAGAAGCAATGGAAAATAAGATGAGCTGATGGAGGGGCGAGTTGGTTAATATCAAAGGAGGGACACACTTGTTTATAATAAAGCACATGGCTTAAAGAATGCACCATCATTCTTTTTGCTGAAGAAACCAAGCAGAGACCTCAAAATTCAGAGAAAAAGAGAAACCCTGAGTTCCCCTTGTCCTCTGTGGAAGAAATACCCTGGCCTTGAAGCATTGTAGAGTTGAGAAAATGTATTTCCCTCTTCCTCTCATCTCTTCTACCCACTGCTTCCCTGATCATGAACAAACTGTTTCCTCACCTTCAGACCATCTGGACCAGGTCTTCCTGCAAATCCCTTGCGGCCAGATCGCCCCTGAAATACATGGAAACCCATCAAACATGGACACCCATCAAACATGGACACCCAACAAACATGGACACCCAACATACATGGACACCCAACAAACATGGACACCCAACATACATGGACACCCAACAAACATGGACACCCAACATACATGGACACCCAACAAACATGGACACCCAACATACATGGACACCCAACAAACATGGACACCCAACATACATGGACACCCAACAAACATGGACACCCAACATACATGGACACCCAACAAACATGGACACCCAACATACATGGACACCCAACAAACATGGACACCCAACATACATGGACACCCAACAAACATGGACACCCAACATACATGGACACCCAACAAACATGGACACCCAACATACATGGACACCCAACAAACATGGACACCCAACATACATGGACACCCAACAAACATGGACACCCAACATACATGGACACCCAACAAACATGGACACCCAACATACATGGACACCCAACAAACATGGACACCCAACATACATGGACACCCAACAAACATGGACACCCAACATACATGGACACCCAACAAACATGGACACCCAACATACATGGACACCCAACAAACATGGACACCCAACATACATGGACACCCAACAAACATGGACACCCAACATACATGGACACCCAACAAACATGGACGCCCAACAAACATGGACACCCAACAAATATGGACACCCATCAAACATGGACACCCAACAAACATGACGAGCTTGCAGCTGCCCTCAGTCACTGCAGTGTGTCTGTGAACCTATCTGATACAGCTTACAGACTGTTCCCCATGACGTCAGGCTAGCAGAGGTGGTGTAGCCCTTAATGAGGCCAAGGCAACAGGAGAAATGCACCTGAGTGTCCCCAGGTTTAGTCCATGGGGAATGTGCCCAGCCAGGTACTCCAAGGCTCAGCCCATTTCTGACGCTTCACCTCGATTCTATTACTTAAATACCACATCAGGAGCCTAACCATGGGATCAGGGAATGGTTTAGGTTGGAAAAGACCTTTAAGATCATGGAGTCCAACCATTAACCCATCACTGCCACTAAACCATGTCCCTTGGCACCACATCTATGTGATTTTAGATACCTCCAGGGATGATGACTCAATAATCAACCAAGCCAAAGCCTTTGTTTCTGCTCTTTAGTTTAGTATGTGCCATATTCAGCCAGATTTATACTGCTTCCAGCAGTTTTCTTGTAACATTGCCAGCAAGGACACGAGCAGTTTGAGCATTCAAAGGTGGTACTTTCCTGGTGTTGGCAGGGACTTGGCCATGCAAGCTTCTTATGGGGCTCTGTCCCTGGTATTCAGAGAGGATTTAGGTGGAGGACTGTCCCTGCAGTGAGGGAAGCCAGGCTGTCATTAAGAGCTACAGTTCAGAGAAGCAGAAATGAACCTGCAGACCAAAAGGTTCACGCTGAGTCTTCCCTTTGGCTAGAAGAACACTCGTGGTGCTGGCCCAGGTACTGGAAGATCTGAATTTATTACACTGCTTCAGAAAGGAATAAAAGCATCTACCAGATGACAATGGAGGAAATACAAGATAAAGCATTTATTTTCTGACCCACCTAGGAGCTCCAGCAGTTACCAGTTTTCAAGCTATCTTCCTCTCCTGCAGTGACAGTCAATGTATGTTACAAAACCCTGAGCTGGCCAGCCCAAGGACATGAGAATATTCTTTCAGCTTCTTCTAACTGTGCTTCTGTGAAATGTCACTGTGTTCAGAGTCATGTGGAGGTTGAAAAGGACTCTCTCTGGTCTGTTTTTTTTCCCTTTGCTTTTCTCTCTAATCATTGAAAAATACCACGAATCAAGGAAGAAACATCAGGGCTGATTACAGAGATGGTTTCCAGTCAGAGTGCTCTACTATTGAAATGCTAGGTGAGAGTTCAAGGTCTGAGGCTTTAAGCAAGTAATAAAATTAGAGTCCCTCTCAACACTCTGGACAAGACACTTCCTTGATTTTCAGCCATCCTGCATCAAGTAGTCGTATCAAGCCCTGGACAAGATTATTTCTTAGAAGGGCAGATGCCCAGGGAGGTGGTGGAGTTGCTGTCCTTGAAGGTGTTCAAGATAAGACTGGATGAGGCACTTAGTGCCATGGTCTAGTTGATTGGCTAGGGCTGGGAGATAGGTTGGACTGGATGATCTTGGAGGTCTCTTCCAGCCTGGTTGATTCTATGATTCTATCAATCCCTAAACCAGGAGATGTGAAGCTTAATGTCAACTGAACAACAAATCCATTGCAAGGTCAACAGAGCTGGTAGTAAAAGACTGAAACCTACCTCTGGGCCAGGGACTCCTGGTGGTCCTAAGGGTCCTTCATCTCCCTGAGGTGAAAAGAAATGAAAATAAAAGACTAAGTAGTGACAAAATTTGGAGTCACCTTACAGTAAGAACAAAAGGTTTGTAGTATGAGCAGCAGTTAACCACAGGCTGTGTGCTCAGCTGTCACATTTTAACCACTGAGCCCTTCTCAGTCTTAGAGCAGGCAGCTCAGCATCTCTGGGGTTTCTCGCCTCCCTTCCCCATCTCAGGGAAAAAAAAAATCTCTCAAGTCCTGCAGTAAAAGCTATTCAAAGTTCGCCCAAAGTCAATGTCAATGCCTGTTGATTGTGCCTGTCATGGGCTGGAGTTGGCCTGGAGGGTTCCCTGGACATGTTCACACGGCTCTGCTTCATTTGATTTGGCACGGATGTGAATGCTGTAGAGCTCTCTCTCTCTCTCTCTCTCTCTCTTTCGTCCTTCCTTCCTTCCTTCCCCCTTTCTCTCTCTTTCCCTTTCTTCCTTTCTCTCTCCTTTCCCTTCCTTACATCCTCTCCTCTCCTCTCCTCTCCTCTCCTC